>JAQFYB010006918.1:0-11496 GCA_034694085.1 Pogonognathellus longicornis
AAATATAAAAATTCCAAATTTGGGCTTTCAGGTACGCTAGATAAAAACGTCTAGTTTGTTATACTAAAACCCATTTTAGTGTACATTGACCTGTAACCCCGTTCTCATCTCTACAAAAGGTGTGCACTACCCCTTAAGACTTGAGATGTTGAGTTGTGCTTGTGCTTGAGCTTGAGTGAGGCCGTGAGTGAGGTGAGGCATATTGAGACTTTGACAATTGAGAATTGTTGAGACTATTGAGCTAGAGTTGCTAGAGCCTATTATTGTGATATTGTGATTGTATCTTTGTATCATGTCAGTGGTCCTTCTTGATGTACATTCACAACAGACGTGCAGACGACGTACATTTCATATAATATAATTAGCATCGTTAACCTAAAAATATTCATATCTAAAACAATTTTATTAATTCATTGAAAAATTATTACAGTAGTTTTGTATCATGCTTGCTACTAACTATATATCTTTAGATCATTTTAGTCTATTATTAAATGCTTGTGAATATACTAATATTTTAATGAACTACACCTTTGAGTTACATGTACCTTATTTTTGTTGTCATCCGAGTGGGGATAATGACAGCATAAAATTATAATATTTGCCATTACGCCATAATCTCATTGGCACTGCACTTATACTAACTAACACACATGTATGTAAAGTATCTGACACAAAATAACGTGTGTATTGTAATTACAGTTTCAATGTATTAAAATGTATTTAAATATATATTTTAACCCTAATTATAAATGAATAAAAACTGGATATTATTGCACTAACAAGCATTAATTGATTACATGGGTTTAGTATTGCCCTCCGTCAGATAAAAAAATGCAATGAGCTTTTATACGAGTTTTACCAGATAGGTTAATATGTATACTGTATTGAGAATGGATAAAGCAGTGTTCAAGTGTGCAACACATACATTTACAAACACTGCATAGGTATTATTATACTGTGTTAGTAAAGTCAATTCTTTCATGTGAGAAGGTATGATTTGTTTCTGGTGATTTTGTCTTTTGATTTAATTAGTGGGCCGATTCTTGCGGTACTGCAATGCAAGACCAACCCGTGGACGGGCGGAAGCAAGCTTCACGATCCCATCCTAATTCCAAAAATCAGAATAATTCTTGGTTCCCCAATGGGGAACGTATCAGGAATTAAGCTGATAAGAACAGATACTACACTTTGATCTTAGCCAATAGGCCGAGAAGCGATACCATTTCACTCTCAGATTCTTCCATCAACACTCTCTCGCTCGTTGATTAAAAGAGACTCTATAATTCAACGCTAATTTATTATTGTGCAATTTAATATTAGTGCGTATTAATATATATCAATAGATTCAAAATAACTTCTTCTTTCTAGTTTTGTTATAGTATTTGAGGTTTTTATTCTTAGTTTAGAGATAATTAGTGTAGAATGTACATTTTGTTTGTTGTATGTACATCCGATCTTGATCCAATGTATTTATTTGGGGTTTGTAGTGCAGCAAACAAGAGAATGGAGAACGTAGCGGTCTGTAGTAGCGTAAAAAGGCACTACGATGTTGACATAAGTATGAGAGGGAAGATGAAATTCTTTCGACTAACCTACAGGTATGAAGAACTGATAATAAACAATCAGTCAACAGTCAACAGTGTCAGGTACAGCTGATTCAACAGGATTTAAGATTTATACTAATAAACTAATGTTCGACGGTAAGTATTAAACATTAAAGCAAATAATTTTCTTTTCTCATTAGTTGAAAGTTTTTCATTGACATTGAAATTGTAGATGTCACAACACAATAAATCGCATGTCAAAAATAGTTAACTTTTAACGGTGGGCCAATGAATGTTAAATGAAATCAATCAAACATCAAACGCGTAAAATTGTCAACTAATATTTCATTGTCATTTTTAAGATTCGAAATGATTGAAAGGTGAAGAGAACTGATACATTGGATTATTTTTACAACATACAATTTGTTGTAACAGCTGACCTCCTATTGCATTAATTTCGTCCTGGAAAATGGCTGATGAAGTGGAGATTATTGACATCTCTTCTGACTCTGACAGCGACAGTGTGACAGAAATTCCTATAGTAAGTGTTTAAATTCAAGTACACAAGCTAAAAAATAAAACCTTAATATTTACAAATTCAATGATTTAGTAGTACTAGTTTTTGGATTTGCAACTTTGGAATCCAATTACCACTTATTATATCAATTATTATTATTACAAGTTCGGTTTATGTTGTAGGTTATACAGTCATTAACATTTGTTTTAGCATTATTGTTCATTAAAAACTACTTTTTGATTCAATATGTAGGTTTGTTAAATGAGTGATCTACTAAAAGTTGTTGATTTATATTTGACTTTGCAGGATGATGGCACCAAAGATGAGTTCAAAGTTAAGGATGAAGCTAACGAAGGCATTGTGGACCTGGAACAAGAAACAACAAATTGTAAAATAGTGTCAAATACAAATGCTCAGCAACTTCCGATTTCTACAATGGACGAAAATCCGTGTTCTTCAAACCACCTTAGACCAGCTGAGCCAATCCATCAAATTCCGCATTTTTTAATTGAATCATCTAACCCAGATTTAGTCAATCCAAGACCACCCGATTTATTTAACACATCTCCAGATTTAACCAACCAAACTCCACCAGATCTAATCAATCAAACACCACCAGATTTAATCGACCCAGCTCCAATAGACTTCATCAACCCAGCACCACCAGATTTAATTGGAAATAATTCTCCAGATTTAATTGAGTCCAATTCGCTGGAATTAATTGATCCGAATTCCCCGGATTTGATTGATCAGAATTCTCCGGATTTAGTTGATCCAAATTCTCCAGATTTAATTGATCCGAATTCTCCAGATTTAATTAATCCGATTTCTCCAGATTTAATTGATCCAACTTCGCCGGATTTAATTGCACCCAATTCGCGAGATTTAATCGAACCAAATCCGGATTTAATTGTGCTTAATTCGCCGGATTTAATTGTACCAAATTCACCAGATTTAATTGTACCGCATTCGCCAGATTTAATTGTGCCGCATTCGCCAGATTTAATAGTACCACATTCACCAGATTTAATTGTACCACATTCACCAGATTTAATTGTACCAAATTCGCCGGATTTAATTGAGTCAAATTCTCTTGATTTAAATAATCCAAATTCACCAGATGCAATAAATCCCAATTCGCCGGATTTAATTGATCGTAATTCTCCAGATTTAATTCTTCCAAATTCGCCGGATTCATTTGATCGTCATTTGCCCGCTTTAATTAATCCAAATTCGCCGGACTTACTTGAGGCGAATTCGCCCGATTTAATTTATCAAAATTCTCCAGATGTAATGCAACGAAATTCACCAGATTTAGTTAATCCAAATTCCTTGGATTTAATTCGTCCAAATTCTCCGGATTTAATTCGACCAAATTCTCCAGATTTAATTCGTGCAGATTCGCATGAATACATTGAGCTGTCTTCGCCGGATATATCTGAGCCATCTTCCCCAGATGTAATTGAGTTATCCTCATCGGATTCAATGGAGCCAAATTCACCTGATTTAATTGAACCAGCGTTGCCGGATTTAACTGAACAAATGTCACCGGAATTAACTGAGCAAACGTCACCGGAATTAACTGAACCAACTTCGCCGGGTTTAACTGAACCAACTACCCCGGATTTAACCGAACCAACTACGCCAGATTTAATTGAGCCAACTTCCCCGGATTTGATTGAGCCAGCTTCGCCGATAATCACTGAAACAGTGCCACCGGATTTATTTGAGTCAAACCCGCCAATTTTGTTTGACATAACTCTTTCTGTTGCAAACGGACATTGTATAACAGCAATAAATCAAGTTACTACCACATATAGAAATATACATTCGATTAATTAGTTAATTGGAGCCACTATAATTTTTTATTACTTTTCTTTCCTTTTTTGTTAAACAGTTGCTGGAAACCATCACCCCTCATGTGAAGAAAAATGAAAAAGAGAAAATCTCCCAAAAAATGACGAAGAAATACACAAAACTGAAAACCAGCTCAGATCAAACATTTACAGAAGAGGTGGAAAAAGAGTTGGCTGACCTGATTAAAAGTGTCTCAGATGTTATTGCTTCAGAGCCGCACAAAAAATGGGAGCAACTCGGAAAGTTATTTAATTCTATGAGTGATAAAGGTATCAGCAAATCTACGGTACAATTGAATTCTGCTAAACGTAAACAAAAAAGTCCTACAGAGGCTGCTGCTGAGGAGAAGAGCAATAAGAAGCAAAAAGTTGACGACCTAGAGAGACACTTAAAAGCAAGTTTATTATTTGATTTTTATTAGAAACATTTTTGATTTTAAAATTGAGGGGCTTCATTAAATAAAGAGTATTTTGGTTAATAGAAATTGGAGGATGACATTATCAAGCGAGGGGAGCAAGAAGTTGATTTGGAGGACGACACCAACTCGGCCTATCTTGTCAGACAGAGAGAGATTGCAACGTGAGTAATACAAATACATAATTATTTTTTAACTTCCCTTTTCTACTAAAGCTGACTTTGAGTTGCAATTTTTCTTATAGATTCGTGAAACACTACAAAACGCTTTGTGACTTAAACGGTTGTTCTACATCATACTTTGGGCGGCCCATACAAAAAAAACTGCAGCCTGAAAATGGTGAGCACCTAAAAATTCAATTCAATTCAACGTTCCGTAAAAATATTGAGAGAAATTATTTTGCTGTTTCAGTATAAAATTTTCTCTTATTTTATGTACTTTTTTTGCAAAAATAAGAAATATTCTCTTTTCAGCTTTACAATTTTTCAAAATAATGTTTGATTTTTATTGCAATTGTGTATTTAAATACAATAAAAAAGAATCTTTTACATCGTGCAACTATTCCAATTTCCCTAATTATGAATGTATTGTGTGTTGTGAACAGTGTGTGAATATCCAGAGTTAAATGAGGAAGTGTTTAAACATCTGAACGAAAAAATTGCGAAGGATAGCTACTATTTTCCTGACTTTCAAGATATAATGCATTTAGTTACAGATGTGACAGGAGCACGCTTGCTACCAATTAGTGGTCCAGATACAAAAATTTTAGGTAAGACTAGTGTAAAGTATATTATAGAGTACTCCGAATACTAATAAATTGAAAAAACTGTGACGTCAATCACGTCAATCTGGCGCTATGTTTCATTCTCCTTCACTATGATATACGTGTGTTTGTCACATTCTTAAATAATTGTGTACAGTTTACACTGATTAACTGGACTATGAGTGCCTTGTTAATTTATGTTCCTTTTAATTCACAGAAAATTATTTTTCTTCAGTTTTAGTGACAAAAATATTTCGGAATATTCTTCCATATTTAAGCGTCGAGACACTTTTTTTACTTTATTAGTATTCGGATTACCCTATTTTCTACTGTACCATAAGCACGAGAAACTCTTCCGGTTTCACAACAGTTAAAATATATTTCTCGAAGTTTTTTCAAAGCTATTTCAAAACTTTTCCCAATGATGTTTTTAGAACTGGTTTTAAACTTTTCTCAACGTTTTTTTAAAACGGTTTTTAGATTTTTTTTCAAAGTTTTTTTCAAAACTGTTTCAAACATTTTCTCAACACATTTGTGGGCATTTTAGGTTGAGTAAAATATATTTAAAATGACCATCCGACGGTCAAATTGATAATTAAAATATAAAGTGACTTCCGCTCCTTAGTTTGTCAAAATGTTACAATTCATCTCTTTTTTCAAATTACGCTTTGTTCAACTCCCAGATCATAAATTATAAGTTTCTTGAACGAATTGTGTCAATATTCTCTTGTGTTTAATTCATGTGCAGCAAAGAGTAAAGAGACGAAAAGCCGTACACATCATTATCATTTTCATGAAGTAGCTAATATAATATTATTGTATTTACAGCTGAGTCTATTTTCAAAAAAGTTGTTCAAATATTGAAGAAAAGGAGAGATAAAGATAATCGATTGTTAGTTACGAAGGAAGAGCAGGATCCTGCGGATGAAGATGCAGAATTAGCAAGAAAGCTGGCGGAAAACAAACAAAAAGGCAGAAAAGAGAAAGACGTAAGTTTATTGTTAGCAATTTATACTGGAGAATCATGTTATAATGCTTTTTATTTGTCATTTTTCTATTCATTTTTGAATAAATCCATTTCTTTACACGGTCAGGTAATTCGGGAATTTTTGGAGAAGCAAAATATTTTGGATGGAAATTCGGATGACAGTGACAGTTCTGAAAGTGAAAACGAAGAAGAAGATGATGATAGAGTCCGCAGCTTAAAGTCAGACATAGAGATGGTGGATATCACTGATGAAGAGTCAAATTCGGGAACAGGTACGGACATAATCGATATTTGTGAGAGTGACTAAAATTTCAGGAAAAAATAGTTCATTATTTATTAGTAGTAGTATTTATAATAATAAGTGTATCGTTTTATACTAGGTAGGTATAGTATTGTTTAATGTTTAAGGTAATTCATGAGTAACCCCAGTCTAATTTTTTGAAAGCATAGTATAATGTAATGTATCTTATTTATAAGGGAAAGTTGCAATACTTAAATGAGTTTGATAATTGATTAATTTGGCAAATTGAAATTTTTTCTAACAATTCGATGCAGAAGTATAATTTTAAAATTCCTAATCTATCTTTTTTATTTCATGTTTTTTTTCCTATTTTATTTCTGCTCATTGGATTACTTTTTTTGAAACTTGAATTAATGAATTGAATTCCATTGATATTTTCTATTAAATGCGTCAACTTGTCTCTTAAAGTTGGTTCATGGGGCGAAATTCGAAATATAATACAATTTTTTAATAGTCAAGCTTGCGTCTTATTATTTCTAAAAATATGAACGCAAGTGTAAATGTTATATACCTAAATGATTTAATTTGTAGAAGGAGAACGTTGCATTATAGAAGGCGCATTATTGTGCATGTTCATTTCATATTTATGCAGTGAGATTTTTTTTTAAATGTTTGCACAATGCGTAACTATAAGAATATTTTATTCATCGATTTTACCATGTGTACAAAAATTAAAATAGTAATGAGGCATTATGTACTATATATTTCTCACACCTAGAGTGGCATGCCAACTCAAGTAAATTAAATAGTTACTTAGGTGTAAATTTTGAAGAGCTCCATTTTGATTTCAATAGTCTTATAATTGTTGTTCCGCACCGCATTGTCAAAACTGAAGAACATCTATTAATTTTAATAAAATTGTTTGTCATATAAAACAAAATAATACGATATATAATCGTTGCACTATTAATTTTATTATCTCCAATCTTCCGCAAACCTTATTGATTTTAGATATTTACACATGTACAATATATTTCATATCAATACTGTAGAACAGAATAAGCAATGTACATAAATATTTCATTTTTATTATTACGTGCAGGAAATAATTTATTGATAATAATAGTAACTACTTGTATTGCAACCCTTACGAAAGGTTTTATAGTCATTTGGAGAATCACAAACACAACTTTTGTTACATTTTTGAGATAACATATCTTTTCTAACACAGCTATTCATAAAACTGTGTCATCATGTGATGAGCATCATCAAACTGTTGCATCACGTAGCAAGGAGTATGAGTTAATCGCTTGTATTATGATAGTTAACGAGAGAAACTTTTGAGATTACAGAAAGAACAGAATGTATATTTGAACAAGTTATCATCCATCGTGCTTACCTATGCACAAACAATGAAACAATAACTAAAATGTAACTTTTAATTACAATGCAAAATGATATACTATTAAAGTAGATTCCAAGGCCGTATTTAGGATTACATTTTGGGAGGTTTAAAATACCATCATCATGCACAAAAGTTTCATTCAATTATCGAGTGATGCGCAAAAAATTGAGGCTATTTTAGGCAAAATCATCTTAAAATGCATCAAATTCGCGCTTAGCATTTTTTACATTTTTTTGTTAAAATAACCTATTTTTTCGAATTTCAGGGTGGGCATTTGCTCTCTTTGCCCCCCCCCCCCCAAATACTGCCTAGGTTGATTCACATACATACAATAAAGTAAAGGTTATCTAGTTTTGATGCAATCTGTATATTACAAATGGACATATTATATGTGTATATATATTTACGTGGGTATATGTGTATAGCCTAACATATTATGCCTTGTACACCGATATTTTATCGAAATTGCACAATTACAGGTATGAATTATTGTTAGTACTTCAAAACTTAATTAAAAAGACATTGTTCACATATGCATTAGGTCATTTTGTGCTTTCTATTTGCATTCTGCATGCAGTTGCACGAAGTACTTTTGTACAACATATATAAAATACATGCTTCTAAACTAAATCAGTCAGTCAAATTAACAAAATAAATTATAGTTTTAAAATGTCGTACAAACTATCTGGTTTCACGGGCACCGGGAGGGCAGAGCCCATTAAATTTTTATTAGCGTTGGCTAAAGTTAAATATACAGACAATGTCATCACCAAGGAACAATGGGGATCGTTGAAAAAAGGTAATTATTAATTGATATAATTGTACTGTACCTAAATATTCCACCGTTTTATTTATTTTATATTGATTCGAAAAATATTTAAAAGCCTATTTATATTATTACAGGAACACGATGGGGTGTTCTTCCAGAACTTGAGTTTGAAAACAAATCAATAGGACAATCGCGAACAATCATGCGTTTTTTGGCAAGAAAGTATCAATTCGCTGGAGCTAATGAATGGGAATCAACTCTATGTGATGAGATCGTCGATGCCTTGTCAGATTTGATTTCAGGTACGGAATTAATACTAAAAATTAAAAAAAAGTTAACCATGTATGTTTCGCCTTGAGGAGCAAGAATATTATTTTAATACAAAGAAAACTATGAAATTGAAATGTGTAAATAATATTTTTTCAATTGATAATGATTTTTTTGTGTCATTTAGAAATTTACAAGTTTTTCTTTGCACCCAACGCTGAAAAGAAAGAGGAAGCAAGAAAGGATCTTTTGAATAATCAAATTCCTAAATACTTCGTCAAAATGAATGAAATGTCAAGAGAAAATGGGGGTGCCTGGCTGCTTGGGAAAAATATAACATGGGCTGATATGTTTTTGGTAAGTATAATTGAAAATTTGGAGTTGTACATTGAGAAAAATGTAATGGACGACTATCCTAAGTTGAAGAGACTAAGGGACGCATTTTTTGCTCTACCCGATATCAAGGAGCATGTTAACAATAGAAAAGCCTAAAGTCAACATTTCCTTCGCTCAATAAAGTCTTAAAAAGTAACGGCTGTTTTTTCATGGCAATTAATTTTAGAAATTTTGAAGATGGTTGAGTGATATTTCATGTGTTTTATTGTGTATTATTATTATTAGTTGCATATATTTAGCCTAATTTTTATTATGTATACAATGTAGACGTGTTACATAAACCTGTCTAGCTCACTGTCAAAACTACTGAACAAGATGACCTTGAAATAACTTTATATAAACAATCATCAGGATTTAATCTGATAGTTCATAAATATAGTATCGAACAGGCGCGTATCCAGAGGGAGGGGGTGCTATTTTCTATCTCAAAAATAGCTTATTTTGCCATAAAAGTTCAAAATGTGCAAAAATTTTCAAGCGGCGTTGTAATTTGATGCGTTTTAACTTTTTTTGGACCTAATTCAAATCCCTGTATATGCATTCAATTGTATCTCATATTCAAATTTTGCTCTACCAATAATTAATTATGTCAATACTTTATATCATTAAAATATATATACAATAAATATATATACAAGGGTTGGAACTTGGAAGGTTGTTCTAACCACACTGGTAGAAACTTGGGAGTAGAATAAAAATGACATTATTTTTACTCCACATTGTCCATGTATTGAGTCATTGAGTCCCTAGAGCCGCCCCATACTAAAATTTTAGATACCTATACCTACTCTCTTAGGCACGAGGCTGTATCTAGCGTGCCTCACACCCCCTCAAAACCCGAAATCTCATAAAATAGGTTATTTAGTATCATCAAATAGAAGTGACAGTTAATACATGTAAATCCCTATGTCACGCATGCACTGGTTCACCCCGTAGTTGTGGGGCGATATAAGCCGAACACATTTAAACATATTATATCATATAGCATAGTAAATAGTCATTAATCATTAATTACACTTAACATTGTCGAATCAACTATATCATGCTAATCGGTGTACTCATTTTGGTAGTACCTAGCACCTACTTTGATGGATAATAATAAAAATTATTAATTGTCAACACTTAATATATTGTGCATGCACCTAGTGCACCAATTTATCAATATTTTAATATTGCGTACTTTTTGCCAACATTTCTGACCATCTTCTAACATTGCATTCTAATTCTCATCCTCATACATTTTAAAATTTTATATTTAAACATTTTACAATTTAAAATCCGCAATTTGACTTATATACTTACACATCATTTTGAACTTAAAAATCATATAAACCGGTATTAAATAAATTCTACACTTTAAAACATTGCTCCTGTAAATGCGACAGATTCGTTGTTCCTAAGCACAATGCATATTTTTATGGTAACTGTAAATGAATTTGATAAAAACGAGATAACAGCTCGACTTGAATCGCATAACCCAAATTACAATCGGTTGACACTCTTTTCCCATTAATCTTTGTCAATGAACACTATGCTTATTACTCATACTTGTATGCATGTACCCAGATTAATTTAATCTTTTATTAAAAAATGAATTTTAATGAATACCTGAGCAGAATATTTTTTATAAGCTTCACTTAGCATCAAAGCTTTTAAACCTACAGTCGACAATTGATATAGCAGGAGAATAAGAACTGTACAATTTAAAAGAATTTCATATTTTACAATGAAATCGATACTAGTAATATTCTTGGTAGGGTCAATCAGCTCTGCTTTAGCAGCAGGTAATCATTTTCAATTTCTTAATCATGTACATGTGTCACTGGATATTACTGCTATTGGATTAGTGGATCCGATTCATTTATCTACAATTACCGTAATTTGTATTTTCAATTGCAGGTGGTAGTTTTCCTTACTACGACACTTTTCTCAGAGAAAGAACCGATTTGAGACAAATTGTTTCTGGAAGTGGTCAAAACAAATTCCATTTAGCTTTTGCTCTTGGAGGTCATGCGGGATGCATCCCAACATGGGGAGCAGCATATGATATCGATGATCCTCAAATCATTGACCCAATTAGAGAAGTCCAAAGTCAAGGGGGAGAATTTATTGTAGCCACAGGTGAGTTTATTTTTATTACCATGCACAGTCTGTATATCCATCTAAGATGATTAATGGGTTGAAAAAAGTTGCTCTATTGTCGTGCATGTATATAGCTTAGGCACAATTCGTCTCATTTACCATTTACATATCTATGAGCAGGGCTCGGACATTTATAAAAGAAAATGTTTTTTGTGTAGCATGTTACAGCCCTGAGACTTAGGATCTACACGT
>JAQFYB010006919.1:0-11495 GCA_034694085.1 Pogonognathellus longicornis
TGGAGTAGATGATATAAATTGTAAGTTCAATCAGAAAATAACTGATAATTGTCCATAGTGTGTTGATTAATTCAAAATTGTTGTACTGAATACAAAGTGGAATAAAACTCAATTAGACACAAGTCGAATGAGATTGAATTTGTTGAATATTTTATATTGGATTGCATATTGCAATTGGTTGGGTCCACTCATGATGCTCTAGATACTACATAGTTAAGTTTGTTGCTAAAATTCATCGGGCAAACTTTATTTTCACCCGCCGTCGTTTTCGAAGTGCTAGTATTCAAGAATTCGTTGAGAGGAAAATAATAAACAAAATAAATCGCATGTCATATTTACCATTTTTTATACACCTCATCCTTAACCTTCCATATTCCATCCCCACCCATCAGTGAAGAATGTAGGATTTTTCACAGTGGGGTGGGGCGAAAGTCGATAGTAAACGAAAGCAATAAAAAGTAACCGACAGTAATCGAAAACAATAAAAATAACTAAAAAACGGTTAAACGTAAAATAAGAGACTACTTGAAAGGTTTAGTTACGTGGTATTACACAGGATTCCATTGGTATATACCTCAATACATAAGAAAATGTAGGTAAAAGTTGTTTTTGGAAGTCTCTTTATTACCCACTCTCCTTTTGACTTGCAACAATTACGTTGGATATACTGAAGTTGTTAGTGCGTGTCATGCCTCATGCGTGTGTACAAGGGTGAATAATGTGTACAAGAGTGAAGTGAGAAAGCATATGAATGAGAAAAAAGAGCCGAGTTAATAGTTTTGCCCGTAAGTTAGTGACCAGGCTCGGTCGGCAAAAAGGCAATTCCACCTCCTCTCCGCCGAAATTCTAGTTTTTTAAACGTTACACCTACACAAAGTTATCAATTTTGTGATCTACGTGTGCATTTTCCGGATTTGAGTTTGATTTTGGACCCTTAAGTAAGGATTTGAACGGATTCATAAAGTAAGGTGGGAGCAAATTAGGAAAGTAAAGTTGGGCACGGGTCAATGATGGACATAGATTAGGAAATTAAATGTGAGCAAGGATCCAAAAAGTAAGTATGGTGATTCGACCGATTGGTTGAATAGCTGTAGGTACGGTGTACCCTTGTCAATTTCTATGGCTCAACAACACGAATTTAACCCCATGTACACTGACCGACCGGTAATTATTAATTAAATTATGCAGTATGCAGTAGTACATAACGAGTACTCTAATCAATCAATTCTCTAATTCGTTGCACATTTACAACATGATAATTTAGTAATCCACATAATTTACCGCACGAGTGTAAAAGACAATATTTCTTTCGTTTCATTCAGTTATTTAAATGATTACATTAAATACAGTGTAAATATGATATTTTTGGTATAAATATTTCTTTAGTGCGAAAGGATGCAAAGAGCTCTATGGTAAGTTAGAGTAGAGTGGGGTGTACAATATACTTCAAAAGATTTCATAAGACTTTAAAACAAAGGGTTGAGCTGTAAAATCGCGAGCTGTGGTGTACTCGAGCTGTAAAATCTGCGAGCTGTGATGTGCACCGAGCAGTGATGTACGGGAACCCCGGGAAACGGGCATGTATTATAGTTTTTACCTAAAGAAGGCACATTTTTTACTTTTTTTGATGAAAAAGGATGTAATGAGCAAAGGTCGGAAAAATATGTTGTTCTGTTATTAAATACTGAATCAATTGAACCCAAACTCGGGATAATTTTGTTTCAGACTTAATAAAGCCAAATAAACCCTACTTCAAAAAATATATTTTACATATTTTGACCGTAATAAATATTGAAGAGTCTTTATACTATCAAGAGCACGGAGTGATCAGCAGAGATGCTCTGTCTTGATAGTGGTTATAATATCATCTTCTCGGGGCAGTCTGGTATCAGAACCCTCTTCGTATAGATAATCGTACAATGGGTTCTGGTTTGAGGAGAAATATACCGAGGGTTCTTAATCACCCACAGATTATACATGTCGCCAGATATTTTTGTCATTTTCAAAACATTTCAATAATAAATTATATTCACCCACAAGAATTGACGTTAAAATTATTTTTCATCGCTAAGCACATTAAGCTAAACTGAGAAACAATTCAAAAGTAACTCATTAATAATAAAACAGACAATCGCTCCCAACCCAAAATTCTTAAAAACCAGGATTTGTATTTTACATTGATTTGGTACAAACAAATTAACCAATTTTTTTCCGCTGCACTTCATCTTGATCAAGGCTGTATTTAGGGGGTGGCCAAATGGGACAGTCCCCCCCCCCCCGCGAAATCGGAAAAAATAGGTTATTTTACCAAAAAGGTGCTAAAAATTGCAAAATTTTTCGCGCTACGCTCGATATATGACACTATTGTGCATCATGTTGTATTTTGCCCCCTCCGAAATGAAATCCTAGATACAGTCATATTTGTGCCAATACATACTGTTGTTGCCATCCCCCAAGTTGATTTCTGCATAATGAAATGATTACAAAACTTTTGGATACCTATACTTTGAAAACAAATTGTGACAAACTGTTTTTGCTAATAGTTTAACAAATAGCATAATATTCTATGATGAGTGACTTGTATCCATGCAGGTCAGACATTTGGGAGGGGGGGCTTGAACAAACCTTTTTTATATTCGTCAATTTTTCGTGCGCAGCGCGAAAAATTTTATAAAATTTTGCTACGATTTGCGCAAATTTATGTCAAAATCAATGGATTTTGCAAAAAACGCGGGTAGCGCGAAAAAATTTGTAAATTTTGACGCAATTTGCGCAATTTTGGGCAATTTGTGGCCAAATTTGCGTATTTTTTGACCAAATTTGCACACATATAAGTCAAAGGCAATGGGAATTACAGAAAATCGCGCGTTGTTAAAAATTTCGCGAATTTTGGTCAAAGTCAATGTAAATTGCAACAATATTGCGCGTAGCGCGAAAATTTTTGACATTTTTTGCATTTTTACGTCAAAAATAATCTCTTTTATTGATATTTTGAGTGAAACCTGTTTTTATCTAGTGTAAAGTCCAAAAATTTGAGGGGGGAGCTTCAGCCCTCTAAGCCCCCCTAAATGCGCCACTGGACTTGAGTGATGTTAAAATATACAAACAACCATAAACAAATAATATTTCCGTTAAAATGTTTCTTTTGAATTGTTTCTAATGAAATAACAATTTTTGTCTCCTTCATGAACATAAAAAAATGTTTCTTTTGAATTGTTTCTAATGAAATAACAATTTTTGTCTCCTTCGTGGAACATAAAAAAATGTTTCAATACCTCGTATTTTCTATTAAGCATTATCGTACCAAATACCAAGTACCCCATTCCAAAATCGTAAACTATTGGCATAAATTAACATTACCACAAAACTGTCATAATTATTACCTACTCGTACTCATTAATATTACGACGAGTACTCAATAATACCGAGTTTACAATTTATACTTGAAATGACACTTGCTGCATCAAAGACATTCTTATGACTTACTAATTCTATATGCTTGTAGGGGATGATTGTTGTTGGATTGGGCATGCTTTGTATATAGAGTAGTACAATGTACAATTACTAGAAAATTAATTTCTAATTTCAGTGTGGCTTCAATGGATTAAAAAATAAGTTTGAAGTTAAGTTTTAAGGGATATATATTATAACTAAGAAATAAATGGGAGTATATAAGACGACGAAGCTGTTTTGTTAACATTTTTTGTATAATTTTTAATTTAATACACATACTTAAATTGGTTGTACAGAAAAAATGACTGTTTTATTGGACAGGGCATGGACTGAGAAAACAATTGACCTTTTTATATAGGGCTGTTGCTTACTCGTATTATTATAATTATTATTATGTACAGGACGATAAACATATTTCGAACCCCCATCATCATCGCATGCATCCTATTTATCATAATATATATATACACACATATATATACATATACATATATATTATAGTATTTAGAACAACTATATAACATTATTAAACCTATGTAAATTAATATACCTAAATATTATAACAATAATAATAGTATGCGAAACCCCAAATACGACAACCATGAATTGGGCCATTACGTATAGTCATTTTAAAGATTAGTTATTATTACGTTATTAGTTTTATGTTGTGTGGTACATTGTATTTATTTATGGTGGTGGTAACAGTAACGTTATAGGTAAGTAGTTTTGCAGTTGTGGAGGTCGTCGTACGTAGCCAATGCACAGCATATTACTACTGTATGTCAATATGTAGTATAAATTATAATAATAATATGCTGCAGCATCATTAGGCAATATGTAATAATAACAGTATTATTACTATTACCTGTAGTATTACTATTATTATTATTATCATTACTATTAGTAATATCATTAGTATTAGTATTAATTATTATTATTATTACTATTATCATTAATATTGTTCAAATTACTATCGTTATTAATATATTATTAAGTATTATTTCATTACTATTTGTTATTATTAGTTCTGAATTTAAGTTTTATTCTCAGTGTGTATAGCAATCTAGCAATAATAGTTACTTCGTTAATATCTTGTTAGTAGTCTGCCTTCCGTCTGCCCGTTTGTCGTCTGCATATTATATTATAGCGTTATTTTATTTTATTTGTGAATATTGTTATGCATATTAGGTTTGTCTACTGAAGTATGTAAAGTACATAGTTAGTACTCATACATTATCTTTTTAGGCTATAGATTCAGTTTTAGCTCAAGTATAATTTATATGGTGAGTGTTTTTATGAATAGTAGCATTTATAGCAGCAATTGTTATATCTGTATGTAGTTGTTATCATTAGTAGTAGTTAGTAGTGATGTAAGTATACTCAAGTACGTACGCGGTTTTTTAGTTAGTAACAAAGGACGACACTTACTCGTTGTAGTTGAAAACTTTGGCGGTGTTATAGACAATTTAAATTGTAGGAGAATACTGAGGTTCACTTTTGCTTCCCCACACCGAGGCAGTTTTTTTTAGAATTTTCGTGCTATTTGTGACATTAAGAGATTCATATTGTTATAATGATATACAGTAATATATTTCATGGTGGCTACATGTATATACATGTATGGCTTTTTAAAAGCTTTTATATAGTATGGTTCACAGCGCCCCTTTCTTCACACATACATTTTAAATAGGGAAAGTATAATTAGCGAATTGTCATATAACTAAAGCTTTCTTAATTGTAACTAGTACAACAATTTTAAAATGACTTAAAAAGTGAATATAAATCTACTCAATTAAAACATGTCATCATTTCAGAGAACTATCTGCTATTGGCACATAACAATAAAGAATCTCATTGATACTGCTCTCCAATATTTCCCAATTAAAAGCACTCAATATTGGTAGTTATAGTGGTTTCATAATAGTTGTTAGCAACCTATTGGTGCATCTATATACCATTAAATTTAAAGATGCACCAATAGTATCATAAAAACAGTGGTTCAAAATTACTCGCAAATTATTTAATTACTACAGACAGAGTGAGTCTCGGTACGCGTTACATGTGTTAACTTCACTCTTATTTCATGGTACTAGGCCTCTTAGTAAATTTTTCCAATAGCAAAAATGAAGAATAGAAAGAATATGTAGTGCAAGTGCACAAAATGGACGTGGTAAAAGCAACAGACGATAAGGCCAAAGTTGACGATAAGGTAAAAGTTGAAGATAAGGTCAAAGCTGACGATTAAGTCAAAGTTGACGATTAAGTCAAAGTTGACGATTAAGTCAAAGTTGACGATTAAGTCAAAGTTGACGATTAAGTCAAGTTGAAGTTAAGGCCAAAGTTGACGATAAGGTCAAGAGCCTTCCCATAAACATGTGATTAATGAGTGGTCTCACGGGGTAAAGCCTGTGGAATTCTGCACAAACTTCCCTTTGACTAAATTTCCCACATAACAAGATAACTTTGACCTTATCGTCTGTTGTTGCTTTTGCCACGTCCATTTTGTTGACATGCACAGCATATTCTTTAATTTCTTCATTTTTGGTAGTGGGAAAGTTATTTAGTAAGAGATGAAATAAGAATGAAAGTTAATACAGGTAAATCTCTATGTATCGCGTACCAAAACTCACCCCGTATTATTAAATATAAATGGGCAAGAATGGAAAAATTGAAAGAAATTAATAATATCTTCAATGAGTGAACAAAATAGTAAACCAATACTTATTAGTGCTTTTAAATAGGTATGTTATTAATTATCAATACAATGAAAAATTGAATTTTTTTATAGCGAATCGCAAATTAAAAAACAGCACGAAATGTTATACTATTTTAAGAGAATTAACGGAATAAAAATAAAGTGGACACCTTAAAAAGGTAGGATTTAAATACAGCAGATATTTTGCGTAGGTTGTGGGTGGATGGTTTTATGACGCCTCATACATCATAGCAGCAACCTCAGTATTTTCCCAATGAATAACGTTTTTTACTGTTATTTGACTAGTTTTGAATATATTATTTGCTACATACAATATGTACGTTGTACATAATATGTAAATTATGCTGCTTTCATACTTTCATCACGAATCATTACTTGTTTTTTAGCAACCAGTACAGAATATTATATATGCCTACATAATAATAATATTTCGGATATTAATGACATATTTTGACGATTGATGACGCTTGTAATCAACGCGAATGTTTTAAAAACACATTATTGACTTTGTTCGTAGTTTCTGTTGTATTTAATTACGTTGCTTGTAATTTGTAACTATGACTCATCATCGTATTTCTAAACATAATAATTATTATGCTACTTGTTTAATTTTTTACAATCGCTAATAATTTTGCTTTGACGTATGTTTATTTTTATACCTATAGTATAGTAATTTGCTGGCATGTAATAATAATATTATTATGACTAATTTTTCTGGTATTGTTATTTTACCTAAGTATATATAATTGTATTTTTCGTATTAAGCATGTAGTATTTATATGTAATGTACACAATCATAATGGCAATACAATACAAAAGTTGGACAATAATAGGAAAAATAATTGATTCTTCATCCAGCTGAATTAATTTGCATTGATTGATTATAATAGGCTTGAAAATGGATCAAGCAGCACTTAATGAGAGGTTTGTGTGAGTACACGGTTGTAAGCGGTACTGTCTGTAAGTTGTCTTCTTCCATGTCATGTTTTTTAATTATTTGCTGCGATGCTTCTTTCTTCCTTCCGCTTTGACAATTGTTACAATATTGCTGACGCATCTATTTCTTCATTTTTATTTATCTTCTTCTGTGTACTTAGTTAATGTTCCTATGTAGATCTCGAGAGCAGTCATTTATATTATTACTATAAATTATTATTTATTACTGTATTATACATTTGTCGCATTAATTATTACCACCGTGTCGTCTCTGGCTGTTCAGGTTATCCTCCGGGTCCATCGGCTTTCTTTTTATCGCTTCATAATATGTCTGTGTACGAGTAGTATAGTAGTAGTCTAGTTTTCATTTTCGTTCATTTTTGATCATCAGGTATAAGTTGAATTGATTTCATTATTGGAATTAATAATAATATAGGCAAGAGAACAATTCTATCTATTGCTATAATGTAATATAATATAATATTGTAATATAATTATTATTATCTGTCGTGTCTCGTGCTGCCGCTCTAAATTCTTTTGTGTAATACAATATTACGCCTAGTATGTATTAACAATTATAGTAATTACATTTTAATAGCTTCATTTTATTGTGTTTGTGGATTGCACTTGAGTGGGTTGGATTGGATTGCAGTTTTTCTGTTTTGTTTATCTTTAATTAATTGATAATGATTACGCAATTCATCAGGACTCTACTATTTATGTAATAATACTTGCTAGTAACTACTCTACCTACTTATACTATAATATAATATACGTAACGGGTTTTACTACTAGTATAATAATAATAATATTATTAATTAATTAATTAATTAATATAGTAACACAATGTATTTGGAAGATTCTCAATATTACAGTAGTAATAGTACCTATATGTATTATATCATATTATTATAATTATTTATAATTTACATTATGTATTAATGTCTTGTGCTTCATCAATTGAAGGTAAATGCAATTTATTATTGAATTCACTATATAACGCAATAATATGTATAGATATATATATATATTTATAGATTCAATAATAATGATAATAATAATAATAACAATAATAATATTAAGAAATACAACAATATAATAATTATCGTAGTCGTAGGAGTAATAATGATAATAAATATAATAGAATGCGAGGTAGTAATTTTTGTAAGGTTGTTGTGTGTAGTTTATTTCATAGATATATTATATGTAAGTGTTTGGTATTTTTATGCGTGTGAAGTAGCCGTAAAAATAGTAAACCAGATCTAGGTAGGTATTTATCATTACAGGGCAGATAGTTTTTTTGAAAGGTGTGTGACGATGACGACGATGTGGGTGGCCAGGTGTGTGGATGTGGTATTAAGTGAAATTTGCTAGTGGTAGGTAGTTATTGAACGTTTTAATGAAATAGTTTTACATGGGATGTACTAGTAAACCATTGGAGTTTAAATCCTAATCATCATCACTTGTGTACATCATGCGAAATATCATTATTGCGTCCAGTTCGTAGGCTGTGCTCATCTTTTCCAGAATATAACATTGGCTACAGAGAGTAGAATAGTTTCTTTTGTTTGTGTGCAGAGTTGTCGCTCAAAGATCGCTAGAGTCTACTTAAAGGTATATAGTATTTTAAAGAAGAAGTACTCGCTACAATTCTGACAGAGTTGCTATACACACGACTACAGTTTGTTTGTATAGTCCTATACCGAATACGACTATTGGCTAGTAAGACAGAAAAAGAGACGATCGACAGTATAGTAGTTAGTAGTTTTTTTAATAATCTATGTAAGGTTTCATACAGCACGCAGTGTGTTGTTCTTGTTGTGTATAATGCATAGCCCTGTGCTTCTTGTGTCTTGTTGTGGTATAAGTAAATCCAATATACAGAGACTTATTGTTAGTATAGCAGGCTATTCCTACGAATATCCGCTACATACAACAATAAATAATCTTATCATAGCATATTATTATACCTTCATTTAGTTTCAATTGTACGAGAGCATATTTTAGAAAGTAATAATTAATAATGCATCATAATATGTATACACACACATACACACAAGTGTCATTCCATCTTAATACATCACCATTGACAGTTTCACTACCACTTATGCCGCCATCTCCTTAACTGTGTACAGCCAATCCAATCCCCCCATCCCCGGATATTATGCCACAGTCAATGACGCCACAAAAATTATTTATATATAAATACTTTTTAAGTTTTTCTCTAATTAATTCGTCCCAGATTTTCACTCAATTCGACAAAAAAGACAAGGCTATGGAAACTTTGAACACAGCGTACTTTCTACTCTGGAGAAAGTTTAATGGCTTAAGATTTGGATCTCTTTTGCATAGATTTGTATTTTTAGTACGTAGAAGATCTACAATAATGGAAAAATACATGGGATGAAAATCATAGTTGCTAGTAATGTAAATTCGTGTAATGGTTGTCATAATATTCCCAACACACTCTAGTCAGAAAACAATTGTCACTTTATTTAAATACTCCTTCGTGTGAGAAAGTTGGTTTGGACTCAGAATACATTTCAACTTTGATTTAATTTTGATTTTTTGGTTATTTATTGCTGCTATGAAATCACAATATGGAATTAAGAAAACAGGGTTCTCTATGTAGTTACAAGTAGGATCATTTTGGACATTTACTAATTACAGTTTCATGTATTAGAGAAAAGAATTACAACACCTGCATTGTTTGGAATAGAAATGATTTCACAGCAATAAAAATGTTAATTTCTTAGCATTGTCTATTAATACTAATGCAGATTTACCTCTGCAATGCAAGAATTTTAGCTGAGAATAATAATCTAAATATTTGTATTCCAGGCCATGAGAAAGTATTTATGCACGAGTTGGCAGATAGTAGAATAAATACAAACTGGTATAAATACACATTGTTTTTGGAATGGAAACCGGTTTGTCCTTTGAATAACAATGACGTCATAAGGTTTGTAATTTACATGAAAACATTTTTGGCTGTAGTAATTTTAGTTAGAACATTATTGGTTGACAGATTCTTAGACAGTAACATTATTTTAATTCTTGTGACAATTTCAAGTAAAAAATGACAGACTTTTTTATGCTACATACATTCATCTACTAGAGTAGTATTCGACAAATCTCTTCGAAATTCAACTTAAAAAATGTGAGTCAAAAGTAATAATATTTTTACGTGCATCGAAAATAATTCCAATCCAGTGCTGCGGTAGTGTAGTACTGGCACAATCTACTAACAACGTTTTCCTTCCTTCCGGTAACTTCTGAATACAGAATAATTTATGCGTTATTCCATGAAATCAAAGATTGAAAGTAAATTAATAAATGGCTGAATGCGTGTACATCAATTTCTGGCAGGATGAGAAGAACGAGAACATTCATTTACGGAATGGAATGAAATTAAAGGGAAAACATTTTCTACTTGGGAAAAATCTTTTCTTCATAAAAAATGAACCGTGTAATAAATAATCTGATTGACGTTCTGGTGGAAGAAATCGAATTACATTAGTATTAGTGACAGCAATATTGATGAAGGGGGTCGCACATGGATTATTCAACTGCGTCAATAAATGAGCTACTAACGCTAGTACTACATTAATTTTTAAGACCAAGACTAAGAGCTACTCCCACTCCTTGTATTTATAAACATCGAATTTCGCTTTAACGATAGACAGCACATTATAGCACCAGCAAGTTATATATAGTAGTCATGCCATAAGATTATACACCGCAGAAATAGTTTTCAGGCTAGCCAGCCATGTGTGTTTCTCAAAGCTTCGTTCATAATATAACAAAAGATTGGAAAGAATTGGGAGAGAGAGACACGCCAAGTCAACTTAAGACTCACCCGTCTCTCTCTCTGCCCAAAAGTTACACACACACAACGGGATCACATTATTTTTAATACTCTACCTTTACCAACCCTTCGTCCTTACTCAATAATAACAATACTATCGATACTCATATCGGCTAAAAAATTACGGATCATAGTGGTGCTACATTTCCACATTATAATGCAGTGTACAACTGTACAAGACATCCCAAAGTTCCGACAAATCAATCGGAAACAACTTTTAACCCTAATTGGATAGCGACCCCACCCAAGGCAGTTTAGATAAATCATTAGCAGAGAAAGGTCAGGCTGCCTCACTACTCATTACTCTTTTACAGCTCTGCCACATTTTATACTAGGGAGGTAGGTATTACACGGGTTACTATTATGCAATGCTAGTAATACACGTTAGTTACTCTTCAAAGCTTCCAGATACACAATCTCATGATACTTGGGGTGACTGCGTTTTAGCATATAATAATCATAGATAAAAATAATAAGTATTATGCTAGTAGTGCTAACAACAACATAATAAGAATAAAATAG
>JAQFYB010006920.1:0-11493 GCA_034694085.1 Pogonognathellus longicornis
CCGTAACAAACGCGAGGCCCCTCAAGCGCGAGGCCCTGTGCGGTCGCACCGTCTGCACATGCCTAAAACCGGCCCTGGTTACAGCGATAATAAGAATTCAAACAATGAGAATTCAATTACAACCCCTAGGTTGCAAACAAACGAGAATTTGATAATCGAGAACGGAAGGTTTGTAAAATCGAGAATATAGTATACAAAGAGTGGAAAACTATTTGTAGGTATATCTATCAAACTCTTTCACTCTTACATATTTAGTATATTATACCTACCTAGGTTATTCAATTGATACAGGTATCAATTATCAATACACAGAAGTAACTAAATCACGTTTAGAGATTTACTGTACAACGAGTTTTATCATTAGGAATAATAGTGTGCAGCCCACTACAATTAAAAAACTTTTATACTTTATTGAATCTATAATATATTCATAGTGGTTATCAGTATTAGGAGTGTTTTGCAGAGTTTACTCTGTATAGTATTATAATATAGCACCTCTAGTTTACAATAAGTTTGTTTTAGAAGCGAAAGACTCAAAAACGGAAGGTAGGTACACATTCACATGAACATTGTACAAGTTTTAATAGGTAGTATTAAATATAGAGAAAAATTTCTTACATACAATATTATCATCGTTAGTCTTATTAGTTCGTATATAGAGCTATTTTGTTTTTATATAATTTATTATTAATTCTTTTTTTAAATATCTATATATATTTTCGATGTATGATATTATGCTTGTAAAGGGTGTCACTTTTATTATTGCACATTCGGACGCAAACGAAGTCATTACACATTTAAATGAACCAGAGCTTAGGTGGTGCGTAATTATATATAATGCATCTGCACTACCTACTTGAGCCTACTTTACTACAATATTTAAATAGTCAGTAGGTAGTAGTGTTACACGGCTTAATTACTAATACAAAATAGATTCAGAGCTAAAACGAGATAAATAAAACTGTCATAAATACAACCAGTTTCGACACAGCTGCGTTTCAAGATCATACAATATTATAAACACCAATAAAATAACTAGCTATATTAACTAATGTAAATACTCTAATATTAACTTATCTATTTCCCTATTATTAAAATGCATTTTTGTTATATTTTGGCAGGTATCAGGTATCTCGATATATTATTCAACATTGATTAGGCATAGTTTTGCATTCTGCTACTTTCAAACTTATTAAAGATTTCTATATTAGTAGCGTTTAGTAAATGAGTATAGGTTATTCCAATGCCGTATACAGGATTGAAGGCTGAAGAGCAATTGCATCCTCCGAAATTCCAATAAAGAGCTGTTTTGTCGTAATTATGCATGAAAGTAAAATTTTTAGCTCACCACGCGCCAATTTCATGCTCATTTTAGTTCAAATTGGCTCAATACATTCTGCAGCTCATATTGAAATTTTGTCCTCCCAGAAATCGATTACTGGATACGGCATTGGGTTGTTCTACATATTATTGAAGACACAAGTATTGATTATTGATTGTTTGCTGATTGATTTTCTTCAAAACCAAGATTGACTTCGATTTTATAAATTGTTGTATGACAATGTTGATGTTACAAATCCGTGGAGTAGTCGGCCTTTGGAGCATTGGCATCCAGAGCCTTCCTGTGTTTTGCAATGGCTTTCCAAACTCGCAATTCTACTCCTCCCCTGTAGTTACAATTACAATTAGCATCATTATAAATATTTAAATCAGTGTTTGTATAAGGATAAGTGAAAAGAGTGACAAATGTATTTAAGAAGAATCAACTTACTTGAGTTTCAAATTTCTTAGATCTTCTCTTGTCATGAAGTGAATTACATCCTCAAAGGTATACTCTTCTTGCAAAAACTGTATTAAAAATAATAAAAAAGTAAAAATATCATCAGCCAAATTATTATAAAACTAAATTATTATACATTAGAAAAAAATGTCTATACCTATAAAACTTTACCAACAATAAATAGAATTATGAGCTCATGAACTTTTCATCATAGTACACACTTAAAAATTCCATTGACTCAGAATTGCGATTTATATATTAAGGGGTTTCACGCAAAGCGATTATAAACCGATAATTTTCATAATTGGTTTATTAGAAATAATCGAGTGAAACACCGCTCGAACACGAATACTAATAATAGATTATCACTGCAAAAATTATGCTCTACTTTTGACTCGCTTTTTGACGATTTAATCCATTCTCACTCGCAACTCCTCCAAT
Source organism: Pogonognathellus longicornis (assembly GCA_034694085.1). Lineage (NCBI taxonomy): Eukaryota > Metazoa > Arthropoda > Collembola > Entomobryomorpha > Tomoceridae > Pogonognathellus > Pogonognathellus longicornis. Next base: position 2,222 of record JAQFYB010006920.1, read on the forward strand.
AAATCTTTGACAGCAATGTATGAGCAATTTAATTCCGTAAAATAATCAGTGCGCTCAAGCTAAACGATAATAAACGAAAGTAAAAATAATCCGACTTAGATTATAATCGCTTTGCGTGAAACCCACTATTATGTGAGACGATGAGAATATAATTTAACTTATGGCTTTGCACAAGGAAAAATTACATTATTTGTTAATACTGTTAATACTGTACCTTTTCAATACAGATTCTATCTAAATGCAATTCTGATAAAAATTCGACTAATTTCGGATCCCGAATGTTCAATGGCAATTGCTGTGCGTGGGCCAATGGATGATTGCAACAAGAAGGAGATGATGAGTCTACAGGTGGTGCCAATGACACGACTTCAGGGATTTCAGCAATTCCTGCCTGTGAGCTTAAATCATCTTCTGAGTTGATAGTGTGATGTGAGCTGAAACCAGTTTCTGAAGAGCGAATGATGGAAGGTGGAGTCAGTGTAATCAGTTGATTGAAAACTCTCATTTGTTGTGTGGTTTGACTCAGAAGCTGCAGATGTAGTTTCTGCTCGTCCAAGCTTGATTTTAGAAGAAACTGATAAGCCTTCTGAATTTCCAACAGCTCATGAAGCAACCTTTTCATTCAAAATAATTAAAACATTAACATCCTACTCAGTGGCGTAGCCAGGCATAGGGCAAAGGGGCAATTGCCCCCCCCCCCCGAAATCCGGAAAAAATAGGTTATTTTGCCCTGAAAGGGCAAAAAATCGCAAAAATTTTCGCGCTACGCGCGAATTTTGTGTGCGAAAATGAGCACATAATATATACCTCATGTTTTGAGTTTGCCCTCCCCCGAAACCAAATCCTGGCTACGCCCTTGTAATTGAATATGGCATTTTCATATAGAAAATATTGTATGATTGTCAAATTGACTAAATATGCAAATAGTTTCAGATTTCCTGATACATTGTTCAATGCACCAGTTTCAATTATATTTGTATTAACCCTGGAAATAATTTTTTGTCCCTATAATAATCTTAAGCTATTGAACTTATTTGTATGTATAGCAAGAATTGGAGTCTTCAGGAAAGTTAGGTAATGCGAAGAAGATCATCAGCCTGCTTATGACGAAAAAAAGTAATGCGAGTACTGGGTCAAAAGTATTGGGCACCCCACGAAAATCACAATCGAAATCAATTGTAAGATCAATATTTTTTATTGAATGTTTTATGATTACTTCGTCAACTGCGAGGTGTACAATTGTGTTTGAATGGTTACAGTCAATATTCAATGACTCGATAGCTCGGGCCCGATTCAAAAAGATATCGATGAGAGTAATAAAAGAAAACAGAATAAAAGTTGCAGTAGACGCAATTGATCGAGCAGAAAAAAAGCTTAAGGAAGCAGAGGATTCGAAAAATATTGGTCTTATAAATAATGTAAAAATATCGGGGTTTACTATATTAAACATAATTAATCGTTTAAAAGCTTATTTGTTTATGGTCATTCATTTTCAACCACATTAATTTGTTAATGTTACATTAATAATCGTTGTATTAAACAGGATGAAAACGGCTCATTAAAAGATTCTGAAGCGAAAGCTGTGGCAGGAGACTGTTTTCCCCGAAAATATCTGACAGGCCGTTGGAATAAAATTAGTGAACTTGATTGGAAATATTGGGATCAAATGCGGTCATACGCTGTGAAAATAGTTAACCATCCCGCTTTTGAATATAGCATACTGATCTTGATATTTGCTTCCAGCATTACTCTGTGTTTCGAAGACATTAACCTTCATGACAATGAGGAATTGAAAAAAACCCTTTTTATAATGAATTATTGTTTTACCACCATTTTCATTATCGAAATGATTCTCAAATGGTTTTCCCTTGGACTTTGGAATTACTTTACGAGTTCATGGACAATTCTTGATGCCTTCATTGTGATAGTTAGTTTTTGAAGATTTTAATAATATTGTAAAAATTATTTAGTAGGTACTAGGTAGCTATGTAAACATCCATTGACACACTGATTATATTTTATTCGCAGGTCAGCGTTGTAACATTATATTTCGACACTATCGTGCGGTTAGACCACCAAGTCCTAAGTGGAAAGCGCCGTAAAGCAAAGAACCTTCATGCGTTGAAAGCTTTAAGAACTCTTCGTGCTTTGCGGCCTTTAAGAGCTATTTCAAGATGGCAAGGGATGAAAGTATTATTGTAGCAATAAACATAACAACAGACAATAAAAATTATTCATATTGAGTTGAAGATATTACTTATTATATACTAACAACTATTATTTCTTATCTTTCAGATTGTTGTCAATGCTTTGATGTATGCTATTCCAGCTATTTTCAACGTGCTTCTCGTTTGTCTTCTTTTTTGGCTTATCTTTGCCATCATGGGAGTACAGTTTTTCAAAGGAAAATTTTATAAATGCGTTGACAGCGAGGGAGAAACACTTGATGCATCGGTAGCATATTGATTTTTACTTTTTAAATCGACTCACTAATTGTATTGTGTGTGACAGATGATAAAATTGATCATTTCTCTGATTACAGTTGGCTGCAACAAAGCAAGTCTGTTGTTCTAAGGCAGACACTATGGGTTATTCTTGGATGAATAGCAACCCTAACTTCGACAATGTTGCAGAAGCATATCTAGCCCTACTCCAAATTGTACGAACTAAATACGGTATTACTATTACTCTATGGACTACACAAATTATAGTTTTATTTATTTGTTTTTGAACTAGGTATTTATTTTCTCTCCTAGGCCACTTACGAAGGTTGGATGGAGCAAATGGAGTATGCAACAGATTCAGTTGATGTTGATCAGCAGCCAGAACGATATAATTCAGCTTATTACTACGTTTTTTTCATTGTTTTCATTCTTTTGGGGGGATATTTTGCGCTCAATCTCTTCATAGGAGTAATTATTGATAATTTCAATATGCTGAAAAAGAAGGTTGGTCTTCATGTTAATTTTCATGTACTACATATAGTTGTAAAACTATTACCAATGCATCTTTCCTCCACGTAACTTTTGAAATAACCGGACATGGTAGAACGCGTCTAGACTTTATATATTTTCTACATGGTTCCTGCCTAATTTTAGTAGGGAATGACAACCCCCTGAAAATTGGGCGCCATAGTTATTCAAGGTCGAATAGCCATTATAATATATCTATGTTGGGTTCTAGAACCCCTAAATGGAATATCAATCATTTCCAAATGACTTGATATATCGATCCCAGCCCAGAGAGATCTATTTGGAGTTTCGGAGTGATTCCCAAAGGTGTAGAGTAGAGTTTTAAAATGTTCATGTCATTTTTGGAGTTTATTGATACCAAGGCCGTATTCAAAAATTAATTTCGGGGAAGTAACAATCCCAATATGAGGAACAAATGTGTTAATTATTGCCCCTGCATTGTAAAAAAGTGAGCCAATTTGAACTAAGATAAACGTAAAATCAAACATTTTTTGCAATTTAATGCACTTTACGGCAAAATAATCTCTTGTTTAGGATTTCGGGGAGGGCAACTACCCGTTTGCCTACCCCTGTGTACGGCCTTGATTGATACCCTATTTGTAATTTCAAATATATTATGACAATGACTTACTATTTTGCATTGCAGCCGTAAAAAATGAACAAAAATACACTTTTACTCTATTTATCGGGTATCTTTCAGCGGGTTGTCATCCCCCTACTTAAAGTAGGTCATCAGTATAGGTATTAAAGCTTCGAAGGAGTGCTTGTTAGCAGAATTTCAATGTAAACCGTGACAGATTATTTTATTTTAGTACGAGGGGAGTTTATTGGATATATTTCTGACTCCCAGCCAACGTCATTACTATACTACAATGCAGAAACTGGGTAAAAAGAAGCCCCAGCGAGTAATTCGGAGACCATCAATTTATTGGCTCTGCCCTTATTATGACATGGCCATGTCGAAAAGGTGTTTTACTTAACACTTAATAAATTCGGTTTTCCATTTTGAAAAAGCGGTTCCATTTTATAAGTTGTTATTAATGTGAAATGTATGTAGGTTGGAAGTATTGGTTTTCTCCATGATTTTCTTGAATATGTGTGTAATGGGATTTACTATTTACGGACAGCATCAATTCACCGTTGATATACTTGCAGGCATAAATTCATTCTTTACAACCGTCTATACAATCGGTACTTAAAATAATATTTTCAAGTTTATATCGTCCGGAAAGATCGTTTTGTAGGTTTTGATTTGACAGTAATTTTACATTCATCATTTACATTTTTATACTTACAGAAGGATTGATCAAACTTTTAGGCTTCCGTCAATTTTATTTCACTGTTCCGTGGAATGTTTTCGATTTTATTTTGGTTGTGGCTTCAATCGCAGACCTACTGATTGGACATCTCATCGTAAACTTTCCTATTCCTCCCACAATGCTTAGGGTGGTTCGAATCGTTCGAATTGGCAGAATTTTACGTCTTGTAAAGGTGTGCATTTAAATGCTTAGCTTAAAATTATACACTTACTTAATTATTCCGATGTAATCAATAATATAGCTAACATTTTTCTTTTTTACCTTTTTCATAGTCTGCAAGAGGAGTAAGGAAACTCTTATTTGCTTTAGTTGTTTCACTACCTGCTTTGTTTAACATCGGTTGTTTGCTTGCATTGGTAACATTTATTTATGCAATATTGGGAATGGCTTTGTTCATGGATGCACCATTAAATGTTGCTTTGGACCAAACGCTCAACTTCAAGACATTTATGAATGCAGTATTCATGCTAATAAGGTTAAGGAACCTTATTTTATTTTTTTCAAACTTTAGGTAAATAACAAAATTATTCTTTACATTTGTGTGGAAATTCAGACTTATGACATCCGCCGGGTGGAACGACGTTTTAGAAGGATTAACATACATGCAACCAGTTTGCGGTAGCTACCGGACAATACATTGTGGTCTGGACGGCGAACCTGATTGTCCTAATTATGCAATGGCTGTAGCCTTCTTGGTAACCTACATAATCATCAGCTACAAGATTATCATTAACATGTACGTTGCAATCATCCTAGAAAATTTTGATGAAGCAAACAAAGGGGAAGAAATCGGAATAATCGAAGAAGATTTTGATATGTTTTATGTTGTTTGGTCAAGGTAAATATTTATAATACTTTTCCCATTAATTCATTCATGGATGTGATAATTTGGCTTTCATGATAATTATAATATTAGTTATAAATACAATACACTCAATTGTGTGTAATAATTGTAGATACGACCCAGCTGCAACTCAATTTATTCGTTTCGGACAATTGTCCGAATTCCTTTCAAATTTAGATGCTCCTCTTAAGTTTCCTAAACCTAACATTGTGGCAATTGTTGCCTTTAATTTGCCTATCTGCAGAGGAAGTAAAGTTCATTGTCTGGATGTTCTTCATGGAGTGGTAAAACATGTACTTGGGCATATTGATGACAGTCAACAATTTCGAAAGGTTTGTTGTTACACTTGACTTATAAATCAGCAACTTACTTTAATTTTTTGCTTTCCCCCAATCCGTAGTTTTATAATATTCTAATGTCTGTATGTTTACAAAAATTATTTTTTCTAAATAGTTGCAAGAACAAATGGAAAAAAAGTTCAATAAGCAGTTTCCTACTCGAAAACTCTTGGATATCATCTGCTCAACAAGAATTTGGAAAATTCAACAAAATGCTGCTATAGTCATTCAAAGAGCATGGAGAGCTTATTACAAAAGAACGCATCCCCCTCCACTAGCTAAGTTGTCTTCCCCGAGAAGTTCAATTTCTAATTTCCAATCTAAGAGATCAAATTCTAATTTCCAATGAAGCGGCTTTAATTACTGTAAAAGCTATATTATGAATAGTACTGAATCGTCCTATCCGATGATTCAATGAAAATATGTACAAAAAGTTATTTTTTTGTGAGCTTGATTTTATTTCAATTTAGAAAATGTTGTCTATTGTGTTAATTTAATAGCAGATCCAAGTGCAATTTATTATTCCGCTAGACCAATTTTTTTAAATAAATCTAAGACATTACATTGTTAATGTTAATATTTTACTTTTCAATGCCCACATTTTTTAGAATTTTGCTTTGCAATTTCTAAATATCTTATAAAACAGTGTATTGTGTATGAGACACTTGTCTCAATTATTATTAATGCCATATTTTAAATTACAGTTTGTTTGCTGCTTAATTTTTATAATCGTAACGTATCACAAGACTATGTAATAATTGTGATCTCAAAGAAACGTGACACTTTCTAGAAGTTAAAATTAAGGGGCTAACTAATGCTCAATCAATGAAACATGCCAGGCTCTTTGCCAAGCAAACTCTTCCTTATTGAAAAGTATATTCTCATTACAATACACTTTTGTTACAAATGAAGCAGAGAAGGATTGTGGGCAGAGACCCACCGACACTCCGCAAAAAACATACATTTTTCCAAGAGTTGCAAAAACTCATGGTGTGTATATGTATGTGTGTACCTATTGAACATGCATTACTTTTGTTATCTCTGAATTGGTATTTACAAACTAGTAATACATATATCTAAAGACAGAAAGACTTGTGTATAATAGTGTCGCAGTACAAAGAATGGGATTTGAAAGAAAATGGTTTATAGGAGCTTTTATTTTTATAGTTTGTTTAAGAAATAACTAATTTCTTATCCAGCCAGACGGTAACATTATGGGTGGTACTTGAAGCAGCACTATTATAGAATTCACCAGTTGAAATATTAATGCCTTGCTTACACGGAAATCGTGTAGGCACATCGTATATGCCATCAACCATGTGTGTTGCAATTTAAAGTCAGGATGGCAAGCTAGCATTGAGCTATGCAAATCTCAATCCAGCATGTTCGTTTATTTTCTAAGGTATATATATTATGTACTTAGATAGTTAATGCTTTTTAAGCAGAAGCGTTGAAGAATACGATGTAGAATACTTACATCGCACAACACAAGGTGCACCTATAATAATGTAGCATGGATTGGCATGTTTCATATAGCACAAGTATTTTAAACATTTAAACCATGACTGTGACTTTATGGAAAAGAAACATGTGTTGATGTTGACGTTGACTTCTTGTGACTCTTTCCTTTATTGTTGTTAGCATTGCTTTGGCTTATGAGGTTAAGTTGTACACATACTACCAAACACACGCGTACAGAATTACATACAGAGAAATTGCACTTTAACTCTCTAAGAGATACCAGAGTTTCGTAAAACATTATTTTCTATTCTACCAACTGTACTTTGATGGATATTTATTTACAAATACATACCTGTAAATCTTCTATTAGAACCTCTGGGTCCTAAGGTGGTTCAAACCAAATTTTAAAATAATTGAGCAGGGCTACCTATACAATTTTAATAGATTTATTTAATAGAAAACCCCCTGGGTTGAAAGGTTGAATTGAAGACCCGGGTTCTATCTAATAGAATACTTACTAATGTTAAATAATATACCTTGCCTTGCACGATCAATAAATATTTGAACTGTAAATCAATTTAAATATTTGCTATTAATAGTAGGTCCGTTTTTATTCAGAAAAATATTGTAGTTAAGAAAGTGTCTATTGTGTCCCTGTATGTAAGTTATCAAATTGTTAGATTAATTAGTGTAAACAGACAATTATTTCCTAATGCCTAATTACAAATGAAAAAAAATGGAAGAACTATTTATAATTTTTTCATGCAATAATAGTACCTGTACCTGTACAAACATAAAACATAGAATGAAAATGAACTTCACTTAATATTAAAAGTAATAAATAAAAATAAATATATTCTACTGTATTATTTCAAATCTCTAGGTTAGTTCTAACATTGTTTGTACCTGATGTTAACTGTACATTATAGAGACTGAGAAAGTTCAATGTAATTGCAGCAGACGAGACAAAACTGTAAGATTTTTACAGTTTCCGTTTAGCGTGGGTTGATAATGTTATCTGTTATGTGATATCTTTTAGTAGTATACACGTCTCTGCCTGCTGCAGTCTCCACTGTGTCAATACTGACTGGAGTGAAAATAAATGTGATGTAGTGAATGTAGCAAAATCCTATTTTCCCGGAAGTATGTACCTAAGAAAAAAAATCAATTTTTTCAAGCCGGAGCAAAAAGTCTAATTTGTTACGTAATGCATGTGTATGCTCCCTGTACACATACAAGACAGCCACCCGATAGCTTCATGATGATGCTGCAGTCGCAGTCTCTGAGTCTGAGCCACTCACATCATATGGATGGAGATGTATTGCCATTGCCATCCAAGTTAAACGTATAAAGAACCGAAGCGGGTAGAAAATTGGCTGTGGAAGTTGTTGATGAGTTTAGATAAGGGTTAAACAACGGAAACGCAATGTAATTTCATCTTGACTTGTAAAAGACGACTCATGTCACGCGCCACGCACGACACACCACTTTTTCCATACACAGAGTCAAATAAAAATAAATTCGGAGAATAAGACATGAGATTCTTTTAGTAAGATGAGCCAAAAGGTAGTCTGCTTGTTTTCAGAGTTAATTGAGGATGCATATCTACATGTGTTATAATATACAAGCATTTAATAGTTATATTTTTAGTTAGTAGTAGAAGGTTTTCTTGCAGCGAACTTAATTCACCGTGGATGAATTTCTAATGAATTTCGTATCCTGTAATTATTCATGCACACAGGAAATGCTTGCAGAAATCACCATAAATCATATGAAGACTCTCATACATACACACATGCAGTCATCGTAATATCTTTATCTGATGTACTCAATTTTGATGCTTATATTTTATAAACCTTTATGCAAGATAAATGTTTAAATATACAGTTCCATGAACTTTAAGTAGTTTATTTGGAATACATCAAAGAAGTTTTTGCCGGTGATAAATAGTAAATAGCAAGTATCGAACATTTAAAGCGATAACACTGTTATTAATTATGTCTCTCTCCAATCTTGAAATGAATTTGGTAGCACATTGTGTACATCAAGGCTGTACCCACGGCTGGGGACTAGAGCACGTGCCCTCTCCCCCACATATCAAAAATAGGTTAGTTTACCAAAAAGTTCAAAAAATCGGGAAATTTTGTGTGTTCTACGGGTGAATTTAAAACATTTTATGTTGATTTTGCAAAAATTAACTCATTTTTTTCTTGCCGCCCGCGATAGCTGTCTTTTGTAATATAATTTTGATGTTAGTGACCCCCGAAACCAAATCATAGTTCATAGTTCAATTTATTTCAAGTGCTTATATATCAGTACCTCCCGAAACCAAATCATA
>JAQFYB010006921.1:0-11493 GCA_034694085.1 Pogonognathellus longicornis
TTTCTACATGATGTGTGTAAGTATACAAACAAGTAAAGTACGATACAAACACAACACGGAGTCGAGTGCTATATATGTACACATGCATGCATGCATTTAGCAGGTACCCTGAATGTTCTAAGTATATACGAAACTTTCGTGTGTTTTATGTTTTACCCGGAGTATAACATAATATCACGGGGTTGTGTTTTGTGTTGCGTTTTCTATTTTTCGTCCACAAATGTACTGTACTTATTCTCGTCGACGAAACTGGCGTTCCTTACATATAAACACATACACTTTTGCAGTGTTGTATGTTCTTGTATGTTTTCTAATGGGTTTATCTATGAGCAAAACACAGAGTTGTAAAGAAAGTGTTGTTTTCTATTCGTAGTCTTTTGTACACAGACACGGTGTATGTGCGAGGGAGGGAAAGAGCGTCATAGCATACACTAACCGTCTGTTTGCACTGTTCAGCTTTATTTTATTTTTATGGATGTGGGTTCTTTCTGTCCTAGGTATGTGTCGTCCTTTCATACATACCACTACCACCCATTCTATATAAATATACAAGTGTCTATGTATATCAAAAGATTCTATTCCTTCAGCTTTCCATACTAAAATAAACTAGTCTGATGCTCTGTACATATACAGCTGTAGTGTGAGAATTCCAAACTGGATTGGATTATTTAACTCAGAGTTTGTATGACAGTATTTGTAGAAGGTTATCGTGGATTGCCTAATACATGTCTTAATTTCAGCGTCTTTGGCTACAGAAAAAGGAAAATGTTTTTTGTACTGTAGATATCGAGATGACAAGTTTGCAGAATGTTGTATCTGTATTGTACCATACTAAGATTCACTCTGTTAATTTTCTGGTACAGGTAAATTTTTACTTTTAAGTGTTTGTAACTAAAAACAACTGCATACATCTGTATTGCACCTTTATGGTTGTTATGATATATATACGAATTCAGAATTGCAATGAGTGTAATGGAAAAATAATTACATCACATTATATGTAGCAAGTAACTTCGTCCTTTTTCCGTCTAACCTTCAGATCGTATAATTACGTATGGATACTTGTCATAACAAGAGTAAAATCCTAAGCAGGACATTATGGTGTTTGTAAAAGCAATAAGTATAGGTGATGGATAGAATAGTACTACATGGAGGAAGATGAAACGTACATTATTGGCAGCACTTTGCTAACAAGTCGTCGAAAAGTGTGACTTGAATGAAAGACAGGGACAGAAAATATATGGGAGTAGAATGGCAATTCTTATTGCAGAGAGTGGAGTTCTATTTGCAGAAAAGCTATGGCTGTTGTGAAGCTAAGTTGAATGTTATGAAAATAACATGACAGTGAGTTTAGTGTGGTGGTATGGCGGTAGAAGTGTATATCTGTTGTATTCTAATAAGTATGTAGCAGAATCTGCACTAGAGATTAGATAGTATCTACTTATACAAACGTGTGGTGGTGTAAGTGTTGTATAAGTATAATGTTGTTGATTTGCCGTGGTTTGAGCTACTAGTGATGCTGAAAAGGCATGCGTTAATTGAAATTAGGGCAAGGCAAGGCAAAGCTAACCAAACGAAGCACAAAAAGTACATTCCATATGCTTTGCCAGTTCTATTCATTCTTTCAAGGGAGTTAGTCTTTCTGTGTGAGTGCATTAGGGCATGTAAGTATATGATAGTATATGATCGTTGTTGGTTGGCAATACACTACACAGTCCACTTCACCACCGTGTGTGCATCACTCCCTCGTATTTACTTCGTGTCTCCACTTTGTGATACGCCAAACAGTTGTACACGTTGATGGAATGAAAGTGATGCTGCTGTGTGTCTGTGTCATACGATGCGATACACTTGATATGTGTAATCAGAAAGAAGGATTTCGTTATTGAATGTTCATGTAGAGTATGTGTAGCTATTTAGTGGTGAATTTTATCCTACAGGCTGTGTACTGTAAGGAGTATGTAGGAAATTGACATACTAAAGTATAAAGAACGATTGTAATTGTCCCTATTCATTTTCCTATCTCTACTAGTAATTGTAAGAGTACTTGTCGTGTGTAAATTGTAAATACCGACACGTATGTAAAATACGTAGCTTTGTGTGTATACGGGTTATTTTGCAGGTTCTGTACTGTGTAGTATTGCTTAGTTATGTTGATACTGCTTGATAGCATTTTTATGTGGATTGCAAAAAATTGTAGATCTGTTTGCAATAAAATGACTGGTAGGTATGTGCATGTATGTGTAAGTAAGAAATGTATAGGCAAAAACAAACGCCAGGAAAGGAGATTTGTGATGACACGATGTTATGTTGCAATGACACTTACACTGTCTGTGTGTGGAATATTCATGGCTCAATAATAATATGTACTATGTACCATGATTCATACATCCATGCAACTTATAGACAGCTGACTATTACTTGCTTCAAAGACTACACAGTATGTGTATAAAATATTTTCCTAGGAATTATTATGTGTGTGTGTATAACATTTGTGTATAAGAAATTTTAATGCATTATAGTTTAGTACCTACTTAGGTGTATAAGTATACACACTGCATAATATGTATTGCATTGCACTGGCTACAAAGTTGATGCCATTGTGTGGGGATTGATTATGAATGGTTTAGTGAAAAGTTAAGCACTTGGCAATGTAACATGACGCCTATTAGACTCTGGAGTGGTACAAGGGACTCTCGGTGACGTTGAAACATTGGTTCTTTCACACAGACGATGGAGGCAGAGATCGTACGTAGATTTGTTAGTGGGTTGTTGTGTTTTATATATATTTACAAAAGGAAGGAAGGGGAAGTGATGGAAATTACCCGGGTTTTCCTTTTCTTCTTATTACATCCGTGAGTTAAGTGACGCTGCTAGTATGTGCGTGTACTCCACTCGAATACATATATGTCACTCAGTTTCCATTTAACTTACAAGTGTAGCACAATCGTAGTACTTATATTTTATATAATATACCTAGTTGCATTGGCATTGCGTTGCAGTCCAGAGAGCAGTGTAAAGTGTGTGTTTTGTGTATGTGTGTTTCATCTAAAGAAAGGTATAAGGTAATAATAATACAAGAAGAAGAAGAACGAAGACAGTTTAGTTTTGGTTGATTCGGTTGGGAGGTTGTTTTGTAAAAGTCTAAGTCTGGTCGTTGTAATCGGCATTCGCGGCGTCTCTACCATTCCATTCCCCTCTCTCCTTTTCTTGTCGTCTCTCAGTTGATTTTGGTTGAGTGAAAGAGAGTGTGGTGTGTGTCATAAAAATACTACCGTAGCAAAATAACTGTACTGAACACTACACTTTGTTCTCGCAATTCCGCCTTATACAACACTGCTGTTATGTTGTAGTCAAGGAGGAGTAGTTGCATGGTGAGGACTCTTCACTACTACAATACACGTATGTAGACTAATTCAACTCAACCAATGTCTCTGTTTATATACCGCAGGTGCTGTAATTTTGTTTTGTACACCACTACTAGAACAATACCAACAGAGACAACTTTTACATTGTAGAATGTGTATATATAAACATATAATAGTGAATGTGTTGTATAAACGTGTGTAGTGGATTATTTTGACTTTTCGCCAATGGTTGTTTGTGAAAGGTGTGAATTCTGTATTTTATTATGCATTCCATGCTTAAAATACTACGTGTGCGCGCACATGTATAATATACCTACTTAAATACAGAGATATTATTTTATGTCGATATAGATCACACAATGCTCGGTTGTCGACCGATGTTTGTCATTGCGATAATATTTTTTGTACTTAATTTAATTTTTTATATCTTTATTTTTATGTACATTAATTCCTAGTAGGCTCCAGAAATATGAGCTTGACTTCAGTTTGACGGTTCATCGTAAAACTAGTTGCATTTCTTTGTGGTGTGTATATTTATACATGTAGAATACATTACAATTATGTACAACAGCATATGATATGCGTCTTATCTATGTGCATTGTTTCTATATATAGTCATACATACAAATAAACAGTGCAATAGGAGCACTTGAAACTCGATTCTTTTTCTAATCGTGAGTAAAGCTATAAGTAAAAGGATAAACCCGCCTACTTGCTCGCCTTGCTTTGGCTGGGAGTTTTGTTTGTGATTGTGATAGCTGGAATTGTAGCTTCTAGAGAAAAATACAGAGGCTGAAATAATCCGAGAGTGAGCAAATGTTTTTCCTACTGTCTTTCATTAGTATTCTTTATGTAGTGGAATTTATACTGTGGAGAACTATATATTACCCAACTAGTAGACTCTCCTGTTTTACCAGCAGACTTTCCATTCCTGTGAGTCCTTCTGTTCTTGGTCGTCGACTACGAATACACCGAAAAGTGCTGGTTGGTATAACTACATATATAGGAGAGTGAGTGGAATCGTGAAAGGCATGAGTAAACGGAAGGTAAAATGTTGTTGGCCCGAAGAAGGAGTGAGTCTGTGGGATAAAATACAAGACTTGACTGCAAATACATACATATCGTATATATAACTAAACTATGCAAGTAAACAGCTCAGAGTCAGAGAGAGAGAATATCTCTAATGGTTTTGGCTCCAGCTTGGCTAGGTGGACAGTCCTGTGGGCTGACCCTTTATAACAGTTTTGATTTATTATAGTCGCAATATTAGCAGATGAGCCGCAGTCAAGTCAACTCTCTATTTCTTGTTGTACTCCACGCGGCATGCTTCTATGAGTCCTTCTACATTATTTTTCACGACCACAGCTCTAAACTTCTAAGTGCAATCAAATTCTACAAAGTACAATCCATCTATAATACTTAATACATAGGTATAATACGTATTCCATGCTATACACATTTACTAGATTAATTTTATGAGTATTTTTAAATTCTTAAAAGCATATCCATATCTATACTACGATTGCGTGTGCGTGTATTTACTTTCTTTGCATTTATAACTGTACATGCATATCTCATATGCCTACTTGTCAATGAAGACTTTAGTTTCAAAAGATTTGCGTAGAGATATGTATTACACCACGTGAAATTATGATATACACCTAGGTTAGGTATGTACACGTACAGTATAATATGGTTGATAGTTCATAGTGGTGCAGGAATCTTCATGCTGTATTCACAAAGGGAGTTCATAAAGGAAGTATGGATGTTAGGCAGCTTTTATTGTGCTTAGGTACTACATACTATACCTCCACATTTTTTAGCTGTGTTGGCAAATCCAGATCTGCGAACAGGAAATGAATATGGAATTTAGTTCATACAGCTCAGTGGTGTTCAGATCAAATCACTTCAGACAGAGTCAGTTGATTTGGTTCTTGCCCTGGCTGTCTAAAAGGTCTACACGTTGATGGTCTCGTGCAGTGCAGCTGAGGCTTGCTAATGGTATATGAAAGCTCAAAGTAGAATCATCAATCATACAATACAGAATAGGAAGATATAGAATATTAGGAGTTTATATGTATTAAGTACCTAGTACCTATCTATCCATGTGTCATGTAAACTTACAGCAGAAATATTTCTGTCTATTGGATTAAGTTAAAGCCTTTAAGGGAGAGAGAATTCAATATTTGGCACATTTGGCAATGTAAGCATAATATGAGATATTGGTGGGTTGTAGTAATGTAACATAAGACCGTAGTATGCATTGCCTTGTGCGTGTAGAAGAAATAAGATAAGCTTGTTGGCTTGTTCCTGTCCGATTGCATTTTTAAAGGTAGAAAGTTTCGAGAGAAAATTGTTTTTATTGCATCAGGGAGGAAATGAGGACCAGTTAACTTGTTCTACTAATGAATTTTACAATTTCAACTAGCATTGCAATTAGGAACGATATTGCAATGGCACACTAAGTAATAGAACACTTGACGGCTATACAAGGTTTCAGTTCAAGTTGACTGAATTATGTCAGTATTGCATTAAAACACTATATACATTTAGTATTACAATAATTGAACCATACGAGTACATTATACAGCTTATGTACAATGTATCAATGTATACCTTTATACATATACATGTAATAATTACGCAACAGGAAACTGTTTTGAAGTACAGTGTTTCATTCTTAGCCTCAGCTGTATATCTGTACTACGATGCAATACTTATTATAAGAATTACTTTAGTGCTTTGTATTAATTCCTACACAGTTTAAGTGAATGAATATAACTCGACAGGGTACCCATAATGGATTTTTAAGGGTACATATTAAAATACTCTGCTTTCTCCATTGTTATCTATATTGTCTCAGTCTCTCAAATTGCATTTGCATGTACTTATGATACCGAAAACCGTGTACCTGTACTTTAGTTGACAAAGATAGTCTAGTAATTTCTGTAGGGCATATAAATGCAGTGTGTTTGTATACATGATTTTTCATACAGTCATTATTCTGTATACTAGAATGTACTTTTAACTTGACTGTGTGTAATAGTAATAATATTTTCTGCTTCTTTATAATAAATATACTGGCATGTATTTGTTGTATTGCTACATATACATACTTAATAATATCTTGGAGTGAAACGAAAGACTGAAAACATAGAGTACTTAAACATATAACAGAGAGTGCGTATATATTAGGAGCTATCAAGTGAGGTAGCTATTTACTAGTATCTTTGAGTGTATCTGTATTGTGCACTGAAATGGAAAGAAAGTTGTTATTGAGGGACAAGATATAAAAGAGCTTCGTGTTTCCGCTCGTTCTCTCGAGCTGTCTTTTGTTTCTAGTTAGTTTGTTTGTGTGATAGGTGAGACTGAAACATAAACTTCCACTCACTCAGAGACACAACAGAATTCATTGCTTCTTGAAACACTGACATGTCTTTCTTTGGGAACTCGACACGATTGTGGTGTGTATAAATTCTATTTTTGGTATTTTTGCTTCTCAAAATAGATGTTTCAGTATAAAATAAATAATTGTCAAAGAAATGTTATGTAATCTTCAATAAACTGTAATAAAATAGGTGTAAGTAAGTAGCGTCAGTTGTTGGGGTGTTTTGGGACACTTTTTGGGGTGTCTTTTGCGACACACTTTAGGCAATTTTTGATGACTTTTAGCACCATTTTGGGATGCTGGGGTTTAGTAGTTATGTATGTAGCAGATATGTACTGATATATGGCATAGTGCTATATGTAATATGTATATACTGTTAATAGTGTATTGTGACATATTTTGGACCATTTTGGGACTTTCATTTGGGGGGACGTTGAGATGTAGTAGATATTTGTATACATAGTCCATTCTGGGAAACGTGCACAAACAGACAGCAAGACTGACAAACCATTTCTATAAAGTAACTTCCGCTGCTTAATAATTGAGACTTGAGACATTAGGAATACGTCAACATTTTTAATATAAAACAATGGCCAAGATACTATCTGCATAAACATAATTAGAATATATAATAGTGTTTCGTCTGATTTTGCTTTTGATGTGTAATTTATACATAATTATAACTTGTTAGTCTTATTCAATGCTATGTACTTGTTCAGATACTTAAGAATATGCCTACCTAATTTATCCCTTTTTGTTGCTCTATTGATTTCTATTGAATTGAGTCTAGACCCATTACTCTATTTATAGAGTTGATTCGTCCAATACAATAGAGTTAATAATAATAACTCAAAAAGTTGCATTTAGAAATACGGAATGACTCAATCGTAGAAAATGTCTTTGCGTCACATCTATAAATAATGTTACGCAAGTACTATACTTGGAATATGACGGAATATGGCTGCCAAAGGTATGTGTCGATTCAAACGAGAAAGCAATAAATAATAATAGTGGCTGTAGAAGAAATATGTATTTCTCAACAGTCAAATTTATTTTTAGAAAGACGAAGCAAAAAAGTTGTTTTACGAAGCAAAAACTCTTCTGAAGTGGAATTTTTAGTTCTTTATGTAGGGCTTCATGAAAATATTGGATTTTACTTATCTAACAATAAGTATACGTTGCAAACTTACCAACAAGAAGCTTTATCGTCCCGAATATTAAAAAACCTAACGAATTGTATGATTGCAAACTAGAAACTGGGAATATGTCTTTGATACTTACTTTTATGGTACATTATAATATACAACCAAAGGTCCTTTGTGACTTGTTTCCATATTATACAACTAGCATCACACGACACTGAACAACACAGTTCTATTTCTATGTAATATTATATTCATATGTAGACTCTACACACAGAGAAATGCAAGAACAGTAGCAAAGCAAAGCAAGTCATAAAAACACAAGCAAAAAGGCGTAATAATTTACATAGATAAATAGTCAAGTAGGAGATCCAAGGCGAGTTGTACAGCTGATCCAGTTCTTTTTGTTGCGTGACTTGAACTGCCATTTGTAGTGAGAATATAATTGAATCCAATGTTCTCTCTCTCTATAGTCTATACACATTCAAATGCATTCGAGTAGTAGTAGTAGGACATATGCAAACATCCACGTGTGGCTTTTAATAAGCTTTCTGGAACTGGAACGTCCGTCCATCGACAACGAACTGACCCAATTCCATGCAATGCTCAATGTAGTAGTGTAGTATAATAGTACGAGTACCTACTCTGACGGCTCATGAAAGTCACAGTCAGACTAAAAAGTAATAAAACTTTAGCACAACAACACGGAGAACACACAACTTGAATAAACCTGCTATTACCAGTATTTCTCTATCTGTCTGTCTCTACCCAGTTCTTTTTCATACTGCTATGATTATGATTCAAATTATTAATCTGTATTATCAAATGTGTACCCGTTCCCGTATAGGTAAACTAAAATTGCACTGACAAGACACACAAAGCTCAATCTTCGATGCTTGCTCGTGTTCACCATTATAATAATAATAGTAATGCTGGATTTAATCACAAGAATCACATTTATTGCAGTAATTATTAGTTGACAAGAAACAGTATGTAGGTATAGAGTAAACTGACTAAGTTTAAGTAAATACATACATTGTGTAACATTATATTTATTTTGACTTTTTTATTTATTTCAGGAGTCAGGAGAAATGGAGACGCAGACCATGAGTACGAGTATCGGTATCGGGACGGAACCTTTAGCCCGGGATCACCACCACCACCATCACCACCACTCTCATAAAACTACAAGTCATTCCCACTCTTCAAATTCCTCATCTACGAGTGTTCGACAGAAGAGTACAGGTTGTCAAACCAAAGAGAAAAAGTCGTCAACACCTGTTGCACGTTATGGTAAGTGAAAACTAAAGGTAGAATGGAATTCTTGTATTAAGCTATTAGTAACACACATATAGCAAATAGCACTAATAGTAGAATCGTATTGTTCAGTTGAGATTTGAAACTAAACTAAAGGGAAAGTAATGTAGGTACTATACATACAATACCTACACCTAAAGGAATATAGAGAGTTCTATACTGCACGTAGGAAAATACATAGGAAAATACCCGCCAAACACTAGAGTCTTAAGTTAAGTGAAGTGGGTTGAGTTGAGTTGAGCTGAGGTTGATGTGAGTGAGTTTTTAGAGAGCGGATTTCTCTCCATGTTTTTGTGTACATGAGTCAAGTTGACGAAAGAGAAAGAAAGAGTGTAAGAAGCTCATGAAAGTTAAGCCGAGGTTAAGTTTTCCACGACTATATGTCACGTAGTGTGTAGTAGTAGCATTTCTATGCTTTTACCTTTCATACTCAACAAACGCTTCACAAATCACACAAGGACACTTGCCTGTGTGTGTTGTGTCGGTGTGCTACATATTATATACTTTAGTTTTTAGTGCTTCAGCTTTAAGTGGCATATAGACTTTTAACTAGTGGTAGTATACCACAGAGACAGTTGTCGTCACTAACTTGATTTAGACGTGGATTTACCTGTTTTATTTTTTCGGGAAGGGAAAGAAGCTACCCGCATTGACATTGGTTTGCTTTCTTTTTCCCTGCATTTTTCAATGTCCACACTCCACACTTTTCTCCATGCTATAACTAATATGTTCATGTGCAAATACACTACACACAAATGTAACCCACAAATAAATGTTGTAGGAATGTATCTATGTGTATTATAGGATTGTAGGATTGTAGTGTAGTATTCGTATCTGTGTGGTTTTTTAGGCTGTTTGTATGTGGAGTCCTTGTAGGTGTGTTTGTGTGTATGTAGCATGTACAAATACGGAAATAGTATATCGAAGGATTTCTAAATAGTAAATGTAGAGAGAAAGAAGGACACGTATTACGTTTTGGTTATATTTCTTGTTTTATTGGTTTGCTCTTGTTCTGCGGGTGCTTTCAATCGATTTTACTATTTCATATTATTCACTATTCCTCAAAGGCACTTTTACTTTAGTAGTAAAGGACTGTTGTGTAGTACTGTATTAGTAAACGAGCAGTCAAACTCTCAGTATTTGTCTCTGTCGCATCCATTGTCCGATTTTCATTGTGGCTTATAAATAAAATGCTTAGTGAACCGTGTTTACTGCTGCAAAAGCAAAGTATTTTTATACTGTGACATTGTTCTCTGAAAGAGTTGGCATATATATGTACTAATAGTATTATCGTACTTGTACTTCTTGACAGTTGCCACTGTGTGAGTAATTGTTGTCGTCAGAACAGCATCTTTTATTCCTCCTCTTTCTCTCTCTCTGAAACTTACTTAGCTAAATAATTTCAAACCTACAAGTCAAACTATTATTGTTCTACACTAAAATTTATTACAATTCTATAATTGTTAAAATAGATCCGTTTTGCCATTTTAAAAACACAACAACAAACTAACAAAATGCAAACGTTTAATTATAGTGCCCCAATAATTTTCTGTCTTTTTCCATACACTCGACATTGGCAATAAATGAGCCTAAAATTAATGGTAAACAAACAATTTTAATAATTCTCAACTTTCACGTGGTATGCCTTTCATTTTTCAATCTTGTATACACTTTCCCTGTTTTGTATGTCAAACCACTTATGCAATCACCGGAAAAGTATGTCTATGTACTACTTATGCATGTGACTAACAAGAAAAAGGAAAAACTCGTTTTTGTTACACATAATATGAACTCGTATGAACAATAGAATAATGGAGGATTGACTCCATGATTGAATTTGCAAAGGACAGTTTTGTTTTGTGTTTGATTACCTTATGGTCCTGTAGCCTAAATACATAAAATGTGGTGTCTGTTATTGTGTGGATTTTGGATGTCTTTTGTGCCTCGTTAAATGTTAAGGGGGACGAGGAGGTGACATGCTTTCTCTCGGCTGGTTCCCTCAAGTGAAAGGAATATTATACAAGTTACCTACATACCTAAGTCAGTGAAAGTTTTCCTGGTATACCTCCACCTTAATATTATAATACACTAATGCATAATGCCGGGCATAACACAGGCGACAGAATGGTTTGATGGGTGTATGTATTTTATATGTAGGTTATGTATGTATTATGCCATTACTGTGCTGTGCAGTTGTATGGTACAGTGACCATATCTGACTGGGTATAATCCGGGACATTTTTTGAAAATCCATTGACATTTTACCAAATCCTCCATT
>JAQFYB010006922.1:0-11491 GCA_034694085.1 Pogonognathellus longicornis
CTATCCATGCAAAACAGTATCGATAGGGTTGCAGTATCTTGCAGTTGCAGCAAAATAATCTTTCTCCTACTTATTCTACTACTGCTACAATGTAATACGATATGTAAATATATGCAAAAACACACCAAGAGCATTTCGGGCTAGTTTAATTTCACACTAAAAGAAGGTTACTACTCGTGTTGTGATATTACCAAGGATGTATCCAGGAATCGAATTCAGGGAGGGCAAAATTGTGCCTATTATTAAGCATAAGCATAGCTCAAAGAATTGAGCCAATTTGGCATAATAATGATCAAATAATAGATCTAATAAATCAAAGTCAACATAAAATGCAACAAATTCACACGTAGAGCGAAAAAAATTCAGTTTCATGCGCTTTTACTGCAAAATCACCTCTTTCTGGGATTTGTGAGGAGGCAATTGCCCTTAAGCCCTCTTACTGTATACGGTCTTGGATACCCGACACCAAGTTAACTTATTGTACCTATAGGTACTATACTAGGCATAAATCCATTTAGTTTCCAACAGTTTGGTTAGCCATACATGTACAAAAATTCGTTTGGAATAACTAAAGTGTAAAATATATTTTGGTGACTTATTTGGGTGTAAACTTTACAAGCATAATGTACGTACCTATATGAACAACATGCAAGAAAGATAGGAGAACATAAATTCTAGCTATTTATTTGTCTGATAAAAATTTTAGGTATAGTCAAAGTACGTGAATATAATGTCGTATTGTTAAAATAGTTGCTCTGTTCATGTTGTTTTATTGTAGGAAAGGTTGAAGTTGAAAGTATATAGCATAGAATTCAATTTGCATAATAGGGTTTTATGTTTGTTATTATGGTTATGTAATTCGCGTAGTAGAAATTATCAAACAAAGTTCATTTGTTTCCTATCGATTTTCCTAAGCTAATTTCTTACTTCATTAAATACTTGGACTGCATGCTTTTCCCCTCTTTCTTTACTTGGGTTATCAACAGATCAGTCGGACTTTTTCAGTGCATTGTGTGCGGTTACATTCGGGTAGACCGGAAAAGAAATGGCCTTCGGTTCATTTACTTTCCTATCGCATCACACGCAGGCAAACACAAATTTAACCGGTAACTAGAAGGTAGAGTTTTCGTGGTTTCTTCGGGTAAATCGTGCCGTGAAATGGATTCATTGACTACTGGTATATTTGTACTATGTATGTATGTGTTTGCTGAATGGCTTATTACGCATTATAACTGTATACGGGTAAACAGTGTATACGAGTAAACAATATATAATTGGGAAACGATTGGTTCAGCCCTAAGATCTGCGGTGGGATAAGAATACAAACAGTTTATTAAAGTTGTACTTTACTGACCGATTCGGGAACTTCCCACTTGGGAGAAAGTTTATTTTCATCACACAGAAAACCCCGCAATAACTTTCGTTTTTAGTTTTTGGATAGAATCTATAATATGTTTCAATTTTCAATTCTATTTCACAGATATCGACCAACTGGAATAAAACCACCTACAACCCGAATTACCAATCCACATTTATTTTCCGGAGGCTTTCTTACTGCTTGGCCTGAAAATGAAAACTTTGCAACTAATTGTTACTCTCTGCGTGGCGACTGGTTTTAGCTCTGTTGCTGGAATGCACCCTGCATTTCCTCGGGTTCATGCCAGTAAGTAAACACAATATGTTTTCTTTCTTATACTTGTTATTTTGTTATATACCTAGCTATAAATGGTTGTTTTAATTATATTACCACGTAAATTTATCTTGAATTGTACATGTACCACAACAGCAGTTTGTGCTAGATACAGCTCTAGGGGTAATTTAGATTGTACCATATGTTCCCACTACGAACTCTGTGGTTCTTAACACATTGTGGTATAATAATTGAAAACTCGATAAAAGAAACACAGCTGTTCCTTACCAAGTCTCCTCCAGCAGCTCAAGAATATCATTAGAAAAGCAAAAGGGAACGGTAATTGAGAGTCATAAGTCCTTGGAGTGCATAAGGATACCCTGGTATTAAGTGAAAACGGGTGAGCTGCATTAGTTCAAGATATTTATGAGTTCCTTTGGGAAACTTATGTAGAGCAAGTACCAACACTAACATCACTGCGACATACTATAGTTAATACCGAATTTCAAATAATATGGTTGAACATCATAACGGCAACACTATCACCTTATACAAGGTGACATTCGTACCATTACTTCACATTTACTACGCATTGATACATTGCTAGGAATATTTGCATGTACACCTTCCAGAGGATTCAGAGGATTATATCAATGTCTAATTGGATGGTTTTATAGACGTAGTTGTATATAGGTGTAGCTTTTTATCTATAAAAATAGTCTGTATTTTCTCTAAATCAAGTGAAATGAAATTCAAGTTCTTTTTCCTTAGGTTACAATGCTGTATCTGTCCCTGGCCTGTGTAACAAAATAATCATAACCCAAGAGCATGGCAGTACTAGACTTATACATAAGTCCGAGATTCCGAAATAGAATTTGTAAACCTAAGTGTGTAAATGAATAGCTATGTATTTTATTCCAACTGAATTTCGTCTCTGGAGTTTATCCAGAAGTAATAATACTGATTCGGAATTCCTACACAGTAATCTAGGGGTAATGCATGTTTCATGTGTATAAATAAATGCAAATTATAGGCGCTTTCCCACAGTTTCCTCAATTTGGCGATGTAATGGACATAGTAACCCCCTTTGTAAATGAATGTCGTAAATATATCTGTGCAAATATTGGAGTCACGCTATAATACTGAGGGAGAAATGGAGTATAAAACATAACAGCAGTGTAGGGCAGTGTGATATTGTGTGAGAGTAACACTAGCTAGGAATTAGGATTAGGGGCATTGCCTTGCAAAGGATGGGGCATAACTGGAAAGTAACTATCTAGGATGTAGTATTTATGTCCAAGATAAATCTGGGCTCAGATTGGGATATGGAGGAAGAGCGTTTAGTGTTTTATTTAATAGAAGTCCCTCTCTCTGTCTCTCGTTCAAATTGACTAGTAGAGCGACTATCAAAGGAAGAAAACGGCAAGTCATGTCATTTATATGGAAAACAGATGGGCCGAGAATGAGGTCAGCTTCTAGAGCCAGGTCAGTGCATTGCACGAAATAAACTGTCTTTCATTTATTTTCAGTACAATCCATTCTTTGAAAAAGTGCCACATTTTAACTAGAATTTGGATATTTTATCAACAAATAATGGCTTTGTGCCAAAACACATGGGAATCTTATCTTTGGATTCGTAGTATGGAACATTGGAATACATTGGGCTACACCAAACTAAAAAGACTTAAGTACCTACTAGCAACATACTGATGTGTTTCACAGTAGAATGGATTTTGTGCACGTATCATTACAACACAAGATAAATTAGAGCCTTTGAGAAGGGAATAGTTTTTGTTAGGTGTTAGCAAAAACAAATTAAATCACGAATAGTTGTCCCATAAGCATACAAATAAGCCAGTAAAAGAGTAAAGATGCAACATCTTTACAACCCTACGTATCCCTCGTGCACTTTATTCATTTGAAAAAGTAGTAGCAAACGAAGGGTTCATATAAAAAGGGTTACAACTTGATATGTTTGTATTTGGAGGAATACCAGAGGAAGAAAGTAACAAAAAGTGTTGTAAATAGTTGCACACACAAAGAAGATGAGGAGAACTGGAGAAAAAGCCTGGAGCTTTTATGTTATAGAGTTGGTGTATTTATTTACGACTGACTAGAGCTAAGTGGAAAGTGTGGGGGGATGATGAGACTTGCATTAGCAATAAGAATCTGTCTGATTTGGATCAGCTTGGTTGGTTGAGTACACCAAAAGCAATACTTCCACCTATCACGATGTTATTTCTTATCCCGACTTTTCTATTACAAACATTCTTTCTACTGAGTCTACTCTACACCAAATATGTGCTATGGACGGATATCTCATCGTATCAAAAAAAATTGGATTAGATTGCTGTATGATCTTTTGGTGTTAAAGCGTGAGTTGTTCTGTTAGAGACTTTTGCTGAAAGAGCAGAAAGTAAAAAGGAAAGTATCTGATTGCACAGCATGAGGCTTTATGGTTGTTGCTGCAAATTCGCCGAAAGACTGACTGCGGTCAAAGAATTCTCAGAGAAGGTCGTATAGTGGTGGCTAATGATTTTTTCATTCTTTCCAGTATAAGGTGCATGGTAAGCATACATACACAGTAAAGATACTTTTAGACTTTACAGCCGTATTCGTTCTACTACGTGTAACTGAACTGTGTACATGTGTGTAGTATTGAAGAAATGACACATTATACCTTGGCTCACCCACTCCAAGATTAACATTGTTCCAAATGAGACCAGACTTGTATTACATATTGGCTCCTCTACTACAGTACTACCACCAAAAAAGCAAAGCAAACCAGAAATGAGATTTTCCCTTTATTTGTATGGTACAAATAGCAATAGACTCGAGATTGTCGAGATACGGAGATATAAGGTAAAATGAAAATTCACAATACGACCAAAGCTACTAGAAACGTCCTTCTCCTATCAAATTTCACTTTGCTTTTCGTGCGACTGACAGTTGTGGCTGAAGGAGTGTGATGTTCGAAATAAATGCACGTTTTTCGTTCGTCAGTTGTGGTTTCGATTCACCTTTGTGTTTTAAAGCGGTCGTATTTCAGAGTTTTGAAGTCCCAATAATCTAACATAAACAGACGTACGTACACTTCAAGGCACAAAAAATAAATTACAGCCAGTTGTTTGCAATGCATAGTTTGACAGAGTTCTAAAGAAGGTATTATAGGTATTTATTTTATATACCTGACTGAAACCGCATTCATGTTTGCAAATCCACGACAAAACCCGTAACATCATCCCATTTTTAAATGCATCCAGTTGTTTGGTATCGAATTACTTAATTTGGCTGTATAATACGAAAGTGTGAAAGAAGTGTAGTGGGTAATGGGCTTACTAATACCGCCAAGCGTTCGCTGAGCCATATTTATGGGATGATAAAGCACACTTTACTTCGTGGCACATCTTCCAGTCTAGGGATAATGGATACTTTACTGGATATAATTGAGACCTAGAAAAAGAGTATGACAATAAATAAAGTAAGCGTTAAACCAAAGAGAAGAACTCAGGGAAAGAACTTCTACGACATAGTTATGTGAGATTTATACAGGATAATACATACACATTCTACATTATAGTACTTGTAAGCAAAGAATATTATGAAGACAATGGAAATCTTGAGAATGTAGTTCCAGACAGCCTGTAGAAGACCAAGTTAAAAACTTGTATAGAAAAGGAAAAATAATCGTTTAGGATGAACAGGTTGCTTTTTTCCCAAAGGAAATTG
This sequence comes from Pogonognathellus longicornis, assembly GCA_034694085.1. Classification (NCBI taxonomy): domain Eukaryota; kingdom Metazoa; phylum Arthropoda; class Collembola; order Entomobryomorpha; family Tomoceridae; genus Pogonognathellus; species Pogonognathellus longicornis. Next base: position 5,360 of record JAQFYB010006922.1, read on the forward strand.
AAAAGCCAAGTTGGTAAGTCAAAGACTGATTGCAGCAAACCCAATATCCTCATCCTTCACTTGTCCAAAGTTTTAGACGACGAACTGACTCTGGAAAGCCAACTTCTATTATGATCTTTCTCATTCTATTGAACAATATTCAGAAAATGACATATCTAGGTATACTTTGCAGCAACAGAGTTGAATGTAATTATAAGAAATATTATTATAAGCACTTTCTATAAAACTTTGACAATAATAAAAGAATACCTCTATACCTATCTTCTCCATGCAGTACAAAGTACAATCCGTAAAAGAAATTCGGTCAGTATACTTCTTCATGTAATTTGATGCGGATGCATTATAAGGCACTTTTATATTTGGAATACATGAATATAATCACTTTTCCTATGCATGTATGACTATGACGGATCGTCATACACTTAAACGCATGTACTACAGTGCATATATACAGGATTACTAATGAAAACGTAGAAAAGAAATTCAAAGAGGATTTTTTGGCTTTCTTCTCCCTTGAGTCCTTTTAAGAATCGTCGAAACGAATGGCATAAGGTGAAACGTGACGCACGCATTAAATCAACATGGCGTGTTCTAGAACATCCCGTGTATTACAATGATATGGTTTCGGGTTTCAACAATTCCACATGGATGGATGAAATGGGATATTACATTGCAGTACGAATTGAATATAAGTTATTGTATACGTACTAGTAGCTGGATACAAAATGTCATTTACTCTTGAGGGCAACTGATTAATCTGACTCAGAATTATAACTTTGCATCGTCCAATTACTTACCTACCTTCTCCCAGCAAGGAGAAATAATTTTTTCCATTATTTTAGATTAGTAAATGTGGGTGTATGATGAAAGTACGCTTTTGCATCTGCAGCACATTTTATGCTTGTATTTATATGACTCTCATATCAACTCACGTTGCAATACAAATTGGATGCTAGTGATTCGTTGTGCCTGTACTAGTAACTCTAGTAAGTAGTGGTTATTATAATATGACCCTTTGATCTTCAGACATCTCTCAAGGCTCAATCTCAAATATGCTCTCTATCTCATTCCATATTAATGAGCACTGCACTGGGATGAAACGGGAAATAATTTTTCGTTGTGTGAAAAGAATAAAATTCTTTAGTTCTCACTCTCAGCTCAGCTATAAGGAGACTTACTTACAGAAACTCTTATTACTTACACCTAGGAGAGTAATAGTAATAATCTGTTTGCAGCCTTCTGACGTAAATTGCAATACAATACAATCTTGGCTATAAAGGGTACAAGTTTGTATAAGAATGTATTATTACTATGTATAGAGTACTAGTACGATGCATAGCTAGATGTGCTTGAAATTCAACCTTGAATTGCGTAAGCATAGAGGATTTTAGCCAGTACCTTAATAAGTTATGAAAAAGTTAGTACAAAGCTGCTAAAAATAGCTACTAATACTAGCTTACTGTTGAAAGGGTTCACCAATAATTTGTTTTTTATCTGCAACAAGAAATCAGGCATAGACTACTCAGTCATATCCACATTATTGCTGAGTAAACATTGCTGAACTTTCAATTGAATATAGCATACTATTTCTTTGAACATTCTCACATTCCTTTTCAGTGGACAAGTTTATTAACAATTCTTGGAAATTATTGCATTTAGAAGTAAAATAAAAAGTATACCTAGGTATGTCGAAATTTTTCTGCAAACAATGAAGGTAATACCTATAATATACAATATGCAAATAAGTTCCTGAACAATTTTTCTGTATTTACGCTTCGAAATGAAGAATTGTGACATGATTTTATTGTGGAAGAAGATTATTGAAAAAAACTCTATAAATATAATGTTGATTCAAATAGTTTGATATACCTAATATTAGTTTGCCCAGACCATAATTGTCTGGGGACATAGTTTATCGTTTCAAACAAGATGTTTAATTACTAACTGTGAAATATTTTACTTTGTTTTCAGATAGCATAAAGTTTGGTGCGCTTCGGCAAGTCAACAGCGGTACAAATTCCAATAAGCCATCAGAAAATGTAAATCAAATTCCGGTAAGTTTTGCATATGTACATGTACCTACAAATTACTATTATTTGGCTATTCAATCTGAAACTGGCTAACCACTTCGGGGGCTTTTCTTCATTCAACACTCTTAGAAGAAGTACAGCTATACATAAATGGTGGTGTAGATGGTACAAAATGCTATGCAATATGTACTTCATCCATTCCTTTGTGCAATTAGTAATGAAACAATGAAATCCGTTAGAATTTCAAGCTTCATGTAAACTGTAGACGAAGCCTTTTATGAGTCTCACAAAATACATACCTAGTACCTAGATATGGTATGTAGGTATTCGTATAAAATTGAATGTCAAAACTACATATCTATCTACTAATATATACATACATGGAACACTTAATTAAGTTGAATGCAAATGAAATACAATGTGAACATCGAGCTACAGACAGGCTTACGATACGAGGAACAGATTTACACGTTTAATTCAACTAGTATAGTTGGAGCTTTGAAAGGGACAAATTGATTCCTGTGATATTTCTCTATTTTCATTTGTTTGTCTATAGACTTGCTCCTAAACTTGTCACTTACAAACATTTGCTATCCAACCGCAATTAACATCGAACCAATTATAAGTACATCAGTTTTAGCGAATAGTTATTTTATTACACACCACGAATATTGTTTCGTACATTTTCGTTACCACAGAATGACAAAACAATTCTCCCTAAATGAACTTATCTGTACAGTATGTATACGAATTTAAACAAATCGAATCATACCCACATTCTCCAATTTTCTATAAATTGCTTCAGCACATTTCAAGTTTTGACTTAACAAGCTGGCTTTGTCAAAATATCTTTTAGTGTTTGAATATTTGAAAAAATATTGGATATACAATTACGTTTAGAAATCAGAGCGAACTAGGTACTTTTGTACGAGGTACCTAATATACATTCTGTTAATATCTACCTGCAAATAAAATGAGTAAAACCAAAGTGTGCTGACCTTTCAATTTGACCATGGCATTGCTACTTTTATTTGCGTCTTGTCGCCGCTAATGGCCTATCCCGTTTATTTAGACATACCTTTAAGACATATCTATAGGACACTACCTCCAATATCCTCAAATTCAACACAGTTGCAGTAATGCACAAGCTCGGCAACTTTATAGGAAGATTTGTTTCTTGTTAGGCATAGATTTTGTTTCTCTACAAGACAAACCTTTGTAAAACGAAGACTATTGAAGTTAATTGCTTAGGTATATGGTGTACCATGATGATCTGTCTTAAACGTTGAGTGAACTTAACTGTTGCTTAAAATGTGTAATCAGCATAGGACAGGGATTTGTAGATAAGAGTAGGTCAGGACTCATGAGGACTGACCTACAAACAATATTACACAATTAAGTCCGCAGAACACAAACAAACAATTTAACTATCACAGGACAGATTTGTTGGTTATTCAACATCAATATAATAATCTTTGCCAACAATTCATCATTTGCTAAATGTTTGTTAAGATATTAATCAAGCTAATTAGCATAATTATAACATGAACTACATACACATAGGTACTAAATCTTTATTGACATTGCTGTCTCATTTCTTGGCACAGGAAGAAGAGAAAGAACTTGAGAATTTAAAGAGCATCACACAGCACAACACAGAAAATGATTTACATAAAGAGTTCCCATTTGACACCACTAATGCTGCTGATAAAAGAAACTCAGCTCCTGCTACAACCGCATCTGACAAGGAAAAAAAGAACACGGTCAGCGTTCTCAACACTAAATTACCTGGTAACTATTCACATTTCAATGTGTTTAACACAACTTTTGACCTTGTCCTACAATATGTACTTAATAAGATACTGTAATTAATGGGAATGGATGATGGGGATGAGAGACTTTATTTAGTACTGCCTAAAGCTTATTACCCGCCTGTGTAAAAATAATATCGATTCTTAGATGTTGTAGTAATATTCAAGAACTATGTAGAAGTTTCAAGAGATTTTTTGTATTGCGATTTGAATCAATATAATATACCTTAGATGTACCTACTTAAGATTCCGGAGAAGTCTAAAAAATTATTGTATAACTGTATTGAGTATATTCCAATGTGTCACATCCAATTGCGTGCCGAAGAACATTAGTAGATACCTGAAGTGTTTCTGCATACGCTCACTCACCAATACAAATAATGTGACATGTGCCCAATCTGTTTGATTGAAACATGAATTGGCACTTCTTTTTGTTTCGAACTGTTAATGATCTCTACTGTGTATGTATATTATGTCAATGAATAGTAAATGAAGAAACGCCTGCAGTTAGTGACAATGCAAACTCCGAAAAACTGAGATTCTCATTACCTCAAGGGACATTTGGATTTATTGCTCCTTCCAAATCTGAAGATAAAAGAAAACAAGGCCAAGGAATTGTTGGAATCAGCTCATTACTAATGGAAAATTCTCAACCGAGATTCAATGCTTATGACAGTAGCTTGAACAATAATGGACTCGACCAGGAATACACACCTCAGGATATTGCAGAGTACATATTTTGGACTGGAGATGAGAAAGGTGTTACGCAGGCCTTAGGTGAATTCATCCAAGGTGGTCTTGTAAGTGCACATCATAAAGAGAACTCAATTTCAATTATTATAGCATCAAATTGAATAGTAGAACGGAATAAATAGGTATATAGTAGAGGTGTGACCGAACTCTAACATCTTCGGTGTTCGGTTCGGTTCGACCCCTAAAACTGAACAAGAATTTTGAGCAAATCCCGAACCGAACCCGAACAGAAATTTGTTCAAACCGAACAGAACCCAAACATGAAAAACCTGTTCGGTTTCAACTTAAATACCTAATTATTTGGTTTGAATGAATAAAACTTCAGTTATTTCAGAATATGTAGTTTTATGATCAATTTTATCACATTCTTAGTTTCTGAGTAATATGTATACATGCGGCATATGACCACACTATCTCGAATCGAACCTAACAAGAAATTTTTCAGGCCGAACCGAACCCGAACATTTTTGCCATAATGATACCGAACCCTAACCGAACTCGAACACGAAAAAACCTGTTCAGTCGCACCTCTAGTATATAGCTATTACGACATGAAAAGGGCTCTCTGTATGCTTTCCATTCATTTATCAATGAAACGAAATGAAAATATGGATTTTCACATTTTATATGAACTTTTGTATGTATACAAACATAGCAGAAAGAAGCTATAAAACGAAGCTATACAATCAGTTAAATTCAAACTGAAGTCTAAATTTGAGGCTTAACAAAATTGCATAGAAGATTGTGAGTATGTCTTGAGGGAATGAATGTAGCATCCATTCAATGCCTCACTTGACTCCCTACTTCAATTTAGATCTGCAAAGAAATTCAATCATTTGTGTTTACAATGAGATTTGCATGTACTAGTAGAAACATTTTAGTTATACACACATACAGCTACAGACTTGGTGAATCAGTTCATTTATTAAGTAGGTGCCTCCATTCAACTTCATATTATATTCTATTTTGTGTCACATCTGTGGCTCAGACTCATAAATCAAGATATAACCAAACCAACTTGTGTAGGCGACTTTAAAATCTATGTAGAGGATTCATTGCTTTCGAAAGTCTGCGTTTTCTGATAACGTTTTCTCAAAGCTTTGATATAGGTATCTTATTCAGAAAAGCAAGTGAATAAATCTGCATGTGTACATTGATATGTCTAAAACTTTTTACTCTTTTTACTTTCAGGTGAGTAGAGATGATGCAGTAAGCTTCTGGGGAGATGTCAAAGAGGAGTTGTCTCAACTAAAAAATCGATATTCCATTCAGACACAGCAACAGCAAGTAAATCAAGATTCAAACACTGTGGACTTATTTGATGTGAGTGACCTAAAAAACAAATAATATCAACTAATTTTCTTTACATTTACAAATCCCAACATTAGTATCAATCACCTATATTTATATAGAGTACACTATTAATCTACAGAGTAGAATACAGCTGAATTACAAAGACATCGGTAACCGTACGCTACTGCTCGGTGCACACTACTGCTCGGCTTACACTACTGCTCGAGCACACTACAGCTCGCGAT
>JAQFYB010006923.1:0-11488 GCA_034694085.1 Pogonognathellus longicornis
TTGGGAGTCCTGATTGGGAGACCAGACAGTAAATGTTTGAAATCAGTTTGACTATAAAGATTTGATTTTATGATTTTTTTTATTAAAAACAGTTTTTGTTGGAGTAGTAGACAGTGCAACATAAAGGAAAAAAATAAAAGAAGGGATGCATTTGTGTTGATTTTGACCCAATTTTTCGCGCCACACGCAATTTTGGAGTTTATTTGTAGGTCATATTCGAATTGTTTTCTTCCCCGAAATCGATTTCTGTATGTGGCTAATAACTAGAAATTATTCAATTCAATGTGATTAGTGATTACTCGAATGAAACACCCCCCTTTGAAAAATTTTAGATCCGCCACTGAGGTATAGTATATGGTATATAATTGATAGTACATTTTAGTGGTAGTCTAGACAAAAATGACTCATCGGATAAACATGAATTTTCATGCATTTATATCAGCTTATCTGCATTAGAAAGAATCAAATGCCACTGGTCTGTGTTATTGTCAATTACTTTTCTTTTACTGCGCGATTTATTAGTATTTCAGCCCAATGCGATCTCAATTTCGATAAGACATTTTGATTAGAAACGAAGTGAGCTTAAGTCTAATACAAATCATAGTCTCCGGAACCGGGTGGGCAGGGTGGGCAATACATGGGCATGCCCACCCATAATATTTATCAACTTTATAAGCTAGTACGTTGTGGAAGACACAAACTGCGTTTTAATCTACTGGGATAAATTGAATTCATTCATGCAATATAATAGTTCGTTGAAAATCTCATGAAACTATGCACACCTCTACATAATTTTCTTCATGCACCCATACCATGGAAGTCTAGGTAGATTATTAGCTTTATCCACCCGCCCACCCACGTCAATATAGATTCCGGTGCCACTGAACGAGACATCACCCAGGGCCGAACCCAAGAGCAAAAAGTATCAACCAAACCCCAACGTTATTTTCATTAGTGTACCGAAACCAAACATCGTATTCAAGCGCCTTGAAAGTTTGTCTTGAAAGCAATCCAAATGTCCAGGAAAGTGTTACCTCAACAACTCACCGTGCTCATGTTGGTGAATGAAGAAACTCCTGAATTACAATAGATGCCACTCACATATTATGGATCATAATTATCTGTAACCTGGTTGCAACGTTGCAAGGCATTTTCCCTACCAGAAAAGAGGTTTTACAATATTGGTAATATGGATTTGGAAATGGTGTCAGGATTGCCCATTGAATCAGTGAGCATTAATCTCATAACTATAGAACGTAGAAAATGAGCTGGATGAGTTGAAGGAGTTCATTGAAAATGAAGTTTCTATTATAATGATGATCTTGTGTTGTGGGTTTAGTTAAAAAGTCATCGTAGTTTTTTATCTTTTGTTCTACATAATGTGTAAAATAATGTGTTTATTTTTTTGTTTCTATTTTGATAAAATGAAATGGCTACCTAAAATGTCCCAATTTTTTCTAGAACCTATGGATGTCAACACGGTAAATGATGAGTTTCTTCCTGTTCCTCCTGATTTTACTAATTAATAATGAAATTGAAATCGAAATATGTGAAACACTTGTTCCAGCGCCCTAACAATTACAAAGGGTACTTGTATTGTAGCTATTGATGCTCAATTCTCCTTAAAGCGTGGAGTGGAAACTGCTCAGATGATAACAGGATTGGAAGAAGACTCCAATGAAGATGGGGAGGAAGAAGAAGGCCCTTTAAATTTAGTGCTGCATGAAAGAAACGATGTTTCCTTTTTGAATTTAAGTCTAATGGTCAACGCCATTAGGTCATGGTAGCGCAAAGTTTCATGTGCAATTACTGAGAGTGAACAAATTGCTGGAACATACAACTATTTGGTAAGTTCCTAATGTTGAATGTCAAACAAAAATTAATTTGCAACTTGATCTGCAATTAATTTATATCGAATTTTCAACTACATCAGTACATGCACAGGACAGAAATTGTTTAAATAGATACCTTAACTTACAGTTTACAGTGACTTCACTCTACCTTAACTCTTATACAAATGAATTATTGTAGAAAGTAAATTCAATTATGTAGGAGAAAAATTACTTTGTAGACGATATAATTTATAGTGAAAATCATTTTCTGTGTGACATTACATAGTGGAAATATTGAATATTATTAATTTACCTTAGTGTAATATTATAATGTATAGGTAGGTATATAGTATATAACTAATGACACATTCATTATATTTTTTGCTAGCTATATAACTGCTTATACATCTACTGTATTTATTACATGCATTCTTGTACTATATATAATTATGTTTTTATATCTCTTGTGTTAAAAAGGCCTAAGAATTCCTCCATCATTTTTGGGAACGATGATAGGCTAGTGTAAAAACCACACACGAGAAGTAATATAAGTGTGTATATTATTATTAATATTATTATTCCAGGAACAGATTTAGTTGGTTTTGCTACATGATTCGCTTCCGTTCTCTTTTCTGGTGGTTAACATATGGAAAGTTTCATTTTGTACGAGAGTCGCCGACATGGACAAAAAACTATGTGACATGTGTGAAACATGGTCACACATATTTCTCTGCCGTAAAAATACAAAGGGAGCTGTACCCAGTAGTGCCAAATTTTTTTCCAATGAAAAACGATTACGAAGGTTAATGTAGCGGAGATAGTTTATTATATATGTGCGAGTTCGTTTGTCTACCCGCACTTCTCTATATAGCCACCGACACCGACAGAAAATGCTACTACTAGGTACTCACTGTAATAATATATCGCTAGAACTATTGAATTGGCTTTGCCTTCTCACTTTTCTCTCTGTACTCGGTTTTCTTGTTAAAGCCCGAAAAAGAAGAAGAGTAGTCTCAAGACTAAAAGTCTTATTATTACTGTCCTTACTCTCGTCATAAAAGTGAAATCCTCCTAATCCTTACTGCTGTATATTTTATGTGTGTAGGTATATAGCTCTATTTACGACGATTACAACTCCTATAAACATGTATGTAATAATATGAACAACTGTGTACACTTTTCTTTCCATTAGTTTATATAAGGAAATTACCAAACTAGTACATGCCGATACTCCTAGCGTAATACAGAGAAGATTCCAATAGTTTCAGACTACACTTTACACACGGACAACTTTTCCATTACCTCTGTTTGTGTTTAAGTACATATTTAGCAGTACATTATTTTTACATAGTACTTTTCAGCTCATAGAATCTAATGAAATTCCCATCCTCAAAGAAAAAATGAAAAAGGAGTTGCTTACAAAACTGTGAAATTTCATTCCAAATAGCTTTTCCCTATTGTTGTATTGTGTTGTCAATATTATTTAAAGTCATGGTCGTCATGGTGTCAAAATAATGGCACAGCATTCCTTCCATTTGCTTTCTCACATTGTACTATGTTTTAGACAGTTATGAATTTATTTATATTTTCCCAATAATATAATAATACACGAAATCATAGAGAATGGGAATAAAAACGCTTCAATCTTCAAATATAGACACAGGGAAAGCCATAAACTACTAACTAAGCTAAAGTAAGAATTCGTTGACATGATAGGTACATTTTACACTTTGGTATGACCAGACTATAATACTTGTGTCATGTTTAATCTCAATGAAACATAAATCGATTGTTATTACATTGCAGGTTTACTTCTAAGAAATAACTGGAACTTGTATGCAAAAGTCAAATTTTAATTAAACCTATTAGCATTAGCATCCACCATAATATAGCACTGTTTAAAGCCGTGAGATTATTTTGACTAACATAGCATTGAAGCTTTGCAGCACAATAAGCAGAAAAGTACTTGCAAATTTATATATTGCAAAATTATATAGAGCTGCTTCTTGGTATTATTAGTGCATTTGTATTCATTACAATTTAATTTTGTTTATAAATGTTTGTCATATACATAGAACGAATAAATCGGTCGTTAACACGTCGAAATATTTAATGAACCAGGAACCATAATATATTACACATCGAAAATGTCAATTGCCTCACTTTTACTTTAACACTTAAGCTACCGTGGTGCGGACACGCTGTCCAGCCGAACTTAATTTTTTCAGTTTTGGTATAGGAAACACCCTCTAAATATTTTTTTAGAAAGCTGGGAATTTTTGTATAGGTCCGCTACGTTACTTTACATATTATAGCAAAAATTCAAGATATTATGTCAAATGGTTTGACCTACAGAATTTTTCAAAGTTGACAAGTCCAAAATCTTGCCATGTAAAAGAGCCTAGGCTTTGAATCATTTCAGTGCAGCGCCATTGTGTTTGGGGCTAGTTGCTACACTTTTTCCTACTCTTTTACATGGGGACGGCGCTACCTAACCACGGCCCTTTAAGTTTTTCTAAAACCCATGGCCTCTTAAGTGTTAATACACTGTCCTACACAAGCAAAGCAACTAATATTAAATTCGGCATTAGTTCATTAGGTATTGACTCACAGGCTCAGAAGATACACTGCTATCACTGTGAAAAGGACAGAGTATACATGTAATTGTTAAATATTAGTTTAAAGATTGTAAAAATATGATGTTGTATGACAAATATAAAGTATTCTCTAAAGCCAATAAATTAATACGTTTATTCACATGACTTTTTATTAACTTACTCTTCAGGGATACTGACATGCTTTTATTGTATTTAATGAGCAAAACATAGATAGTACAAACTATTTCTAAAAAAATATTTTGGTCAACGTTGATTATGTGAACTATTTCTGTTGTATAAAATATGGTTTCCTGTGTTTTTGGAGTTGATATTTTTCATCATTAGTGTATGATTCTATTTCATGTGAAATAAACCATAAATTCTGAAATAATATTATTATCATTCTTCCGACACATATTTTTTTCATTTCGTTGGACACAGCAGTCATTTTGCAATGATGGGCTCATATATATTATAGTACTTATATGTGGCATGTATTATATATTATGTATATATATATGAGACAACTAAATGTCGTGACTTAGATATAAGAAAGAAGATGGGAGTGCCTTCTTGCAACAGATAAAACAGCATACAGTTATTGATTTGTACTTCCTAATGTTTTCCTTTGCTCATCAACTACTAGGATTTTCTTAGAAGCCGTGCGAAGATATTAGTCAGTATGCGATTGAACCCGCTTCATATTTCGACTGCTTCATTTCGACTGAACAATGCGAAAAAGTTGGCCAAATTTAAAATGAAGCGGAATATTCCTATTTCTCGCCTCATATCGTCCAATATGAAGCGGAGGTTTCGCTTCGCTTCATCGAAATGAAGCAGTCGAAATATGAAGCGGGTTCAATCGCATACTAACTATTATTTATTTGGTTCTTCGAAAATGGTTTACGTAATCTATAGTCTCTTAATCAACTCGGCGTCATCCGTAATGACTTGAAACGACCTTAGTTCTTCGTTTCCTTTGAAAAACGCTCATAAAAGCAAAACACAGGATTGTGTAATACGCAAGGATATAATGAGTCGCCACTTATTGTTCCCTATCTGATTAAATGGAGCCGTTTTTACAGACACATAAAGTCAGCTTGTAGCAGTCAGTCGCTCTAGTCGCCGCGTATTATTGCAACATGAACGGTAATGGCACTCTGCTATTTCATTAGGCTTAATAATATATTTGTGTAAGAGTGTTAAATAAGCTTTCATTTCCTTCTGTTGCTTATCTTTTCATTAAGCTTTCCACACTACGTTATTATACACTCGCTGGCTATAAGCACTTTCCTCCTATATTTTATACACTTCTTCCAAAACTGTAATTAATTGTAGGGCTATTGCAAACTGTGAAAGTTGCTCGATGACATACTTTCTTTCTACACTCATTGCCCAATAGTTCACCATTTCACTAATAACTAGCTTTCTAAAAATTCACTACACGACCACTGAACTAAAACAAAAACCCTTTCGCTGTCTACATTTAGTTCGCATAGGTATGTACATACATGTGTGTGTGGCGTCCCTTATTGCTCCAAGAAAACTCAGACTTTCCATATTTATTTGTAGTTGTGCTATTACGTGTGTAAGAATTGTCTTAAGGCTTAAACAGCTTAACTTTACATTTTTCATTTATTTACTAAGTAAGTGTTGAGGTTTATATTCTAATTGCACCTATCATGTTTGTGCTCTGGATATTTTCTAAATATTTTCATTAAGACAACAAGATGTGCCTCAAATGCATTTATGGGGACATGTTGATTAATGAGAAAACGACGAGGTCGTATGTGAATAATAGACAAATGCGTCAATTATTCCATGGCCACTGTCACTACAATACAGGTGAACAGTTGAAGGCTGTCAGTGTATAGCTGGTCGAATTGTTTTTTGCAAAAATAATTAAATGGGACGACATGAGACATGCACAAGTATGGTGATAGTAATAATAAATAGGTTTGAGGAAAGGGGCAACACTATTATCATTATCGTGATCATAGTCTACCGTCTACAGAATCGCAAGTCTACGACAGTAGCACAACCTAAAACACCGAAATCGGTATTAATTGGTCACTTCTATCTAATTGCAACTGACGTGCTCGTGACTGTCGTAGAATGTTTGCTAAAATAAATAAATAAATGACAGAATTTCTCAGCTGCACTTGCAAGTCAATACTCCTAAGATTGTAAAATAAAATTGTTGCAAATCATTCCGTCAGAAATAATTAAAAAAGAAGTTATCTGACAAGGAAATTGCAAACTCCTCCATACAGATTATTACAGACATTGCACTGTCAATCTCTTTGAAACTCAGTTTTGCAAAAAATTATTCCACTCAAGGCTGTATCTAGCGGCAGGGCACTAGGGCACATGCCCCACCCCCGAAATTTCAAAAAAGTGATTACAAAGTGGTTAAAAGTCGTCGTAAAATTTTTCACACCTTTCACTTTGATTTTTGCTCAATTTAGCTAAAAAATTTCCGCGCGAAGCGCAAAAATTGTCATTTATAACAACATTTTTACTTTGGTGCAATCCTAGATACTGCCTTGATTCCACTATTACGAAGTAGACATTCTGTCGTTTACTCATTCTGCACACTGAGTATATTCTTCTGAATCTTACATGGGTACCTTTCTTAATAATAATTACTTAGCTTTTATTACACAAGGAAAGATGTAAATGACGGCACAAAATGTACATTTTATAAAAAATCCAATTAAATAGTGCATAAAAAATGAATCCGAACTCTATGCCAATTTTTAGTACTTAGGTATAGATTATTATTGTTTATTATCCTATTACGTGTGTTGTGTACGCAATCAATATGCGTATGTTCGTCATCTACTATTGAAATGTATTGTATTGGTAGGAGTAGTCATAATCTGAAATATGAATTGCACTGAACTCGTTTTGAAGACAAATATGACATTGAAGACAATTAAGGAGCAAGGCAAGGGTTGGCTAATTCATGCTTCAACTTGATATTTGTCATGAAAGTTTTCTTCATGCTTTCTACTTTTAATAACGTTTTGATACATTCATTTCATGGACATGTGTCTTGTTTTATAGTACCACAGTGATCGAATACAATACAAACAATTATTAAAATATTGCAATTTAGTAATGGCATTGAGTAGCATGTACACTAATTTTCCTTGGCATATTATACTTATTGTTAGCAGCTTTCTAACTTCCACCGACGTAATTAGAGTGATTGAGGTTCAAATAAAATACATTGTTGACTTTTAGTTTCAGTCTAACAATATTTGCATATTGACTAAGCTGACTTTATCTAATTAGAGTTTGGACTGTACATAATTTGTGTGGTTAAGCATACTACCAGATGATACTTACAGTGCTTAGTAGTAGTGGTGGCGATACTTACTGCGTCAATAATGTAAGCTTTTATGTAGGTCGAAAAACGATACATTAGTTATTAGTAAATACACATTTAAAATGGTTGTTTTGGAAAGGTCGTTGTTGAAAAGTTATTGAAATCCAATGCCATATGAGTAGCAAGGGTAAAATAAACAAAAACAGATTTTTTGATATGAGTAAGGCAATTTATACATGCGAGCAATAGTTAATGTCAGTTTAAGTAACTTTTGGATGAAATACTGGAAACATAATATAATATTATCTCGGTATAAAATGTGATATGTATGCATTGTGTTTTACTTCAATGATATGTATTTAAAAAAGAAAGCAGCGAAGACTGAAGTCGTCGAAACAGATTTGCGTAGGAAAAATATATCGAGTGAGGAACATTGCAGCAGCGTCGACAGTTTTTCGGTAAATTAAGAAATTCTATTTAATGTCTGCATGCAATAGTAGTTGCGACTCTTTCGCCTGCTAATAGTGACTGCTGCTGTTTTCTAATTAAAAAATTAATTTGAACTCATTTTTGATGACTTTCGTTCTTGCTAGGTGGTCCTACCAATATCCTTTATCGTTAGTGAAATTCCCTTACATAGAAATACAATTTATTAAAGACAAAATGCAATCTTACAAATAATTCCAGCTAAGTGTAAATTAAAACACCGTGGGATATAGTTCATAACATTTATCTGAGTACGTTATAATATGCTTCCTCGGTTACCCAGACAAGCTCCTGAGTGTTTCAGATATAAACCCATGGCGCACTCATATAACAATAGATCACTTATAAAAAATTCTGGTTCAATCAGATAAAATCCATGGTCCCTTTAATGTATAAGATTCTGGATCACTCAAGGCCAAAGTCGATTCCATATATTCCGCAATCAGGTATCATGCCACTCTCCCCCAATGCTGAAAGGATTGTTTTAAAAAAATGAGTAACCTCTTTGGTACATTGCAAAATATTATTTGAAAAGTTAAATTCAGAGAGTACTTTTCCATTAGAAATCGAATAATCGCTAAGCTTTTTTAAGTAGCGGTTTCTTATTATTAATAATGGAATTTCTATCATTCTAGCTTAAAAGCCAGTATATACCTATAGCAAGTCCTAAAATCATATAACACGTATGCATTGGCTTTTTCACTAGTTTTAAATTTGATATGCAATATTAGCTCAATAGTGAACTAATTACATTAACCTTCACAAATTGGAAAAAATGCATTTACTTAGAATATATTTTGGTTTGTATTTAAAATCTGCACCTCGAAACACTTTGAACAAAGTCAATGTTTTCCACCATTGCATGTCCACAAGTTCATATTAAAGAACTGTTTTACAGTTGTCATTTCAACGTTGGTCCTCCAACAACCCGCTCCTTAACAGTCCGTTCACTTCCAAAACAGCCTGGTTTCTTAACAAAACAATAACGAGCCCTTAATACTGGACACCCCTCAGGGATCAACAATGATAACTTCAGATGAGCTCCATGTGAACTCCATGATGAGCTACTGGGTCCTTTATATTATGGTAGGTACACTGTGACAATTGTATAAGGCTCTATGACATTTGGATACTCAGAGAGGCACCCATATGAAACACAGCACTACATCCATAAGCTACTTGATAACACAATAAACTACTTTGTTTCTGAAAGCATTTGTATTCACAATTCAATTGACAGGGATATATGGCTAAATATTTCGAAATGGTTGTTCACACTATACAGTGTAAATCATTGAGGTACCAGATTTGAGATTGAGGCTTAAGGTAACAAAGTATGAAACAGAAATAGTAAAATGAAATGCAGAAGATTATCGTTAGATGGGTTCCGTGCCGAAAACTTTCGACCTGAACTGACCCGTTTAAATATTAAAATTTGAAGCCCGAGTCCGTAATTTACTTGTTAGGGTTCTGCCTGGCCTTTTTTAGGCAGCTTTCTCTCGCGTATTCACGTGGATTCATATCACACTGCACTGCATGTTCATTTGATATGCAGCACACCGTGTTTTTCTTTTCTATGTCTATGACAAGCCTGCAGAATCAGAGAATCCTATAAATGTGTATACTGAATGCACTACACAATGCAGCGCTGTCCTTTAAGTAGCCTTAGGAACGTGCAAATTCCAAACGCTCAGTCAGTTTTAGTCGTGATATCCCATATTATGCAACAAAGTGAAATTCTACCCTTTATGTGAAGAAGAGTCCAGTATCCAAGGTTTCGTGCTCACCATCAGCAACCAAAGGAAAAATAAAAGTAATTACCAACTTAATTTACCTCGCACAATGCACAATTTCAAATATTATTGAAACACACTGATACAAACACGTTATAATATAAAAAACTCCAACAAAAGTATAATAAAAGATTTTTTAACACTTTCTTCCTAACATTTCCTAATTCCTAAATAATTATTTGCTGAATTTACAACACTTTCTACAACAATAAAAAGATTGAACTTAATTATCACCAAAGAGATCAAGATGAAGCACAATGAATGTGTTAAGAATGAGTTCAAAAGGTTTCACCAAACTAAGCAATTTCGTTTTCTTTGCATTGAAACAGGGAGAATGGATTTTATGAAGTAGCTATACTTGCACTCACAACCAGTTTGCATTCAGTAACATCATAAGTGGAGCATGTGTGGTAGCTATACTTACATGGAACACTTAAGTCACACTTTCACGGTGTGTGTGTTCACTTTGTATTTACACATAATATATTTGGTTTTCCATAGTCATAGCTCACCAAAAGTCCGGTTTTCATGTCGGTAGCGCTTGTAGCATTAAATGTGATACTTATAAACATGTGGCGATACATGTAAACGAATTTCTAAGGGTCGGTGTGATGATGAGACGGACGGACAGACTTACACAATGAGATGCTGGGGGACCCTTTTCTGATTTTGTGAACTAACAAGCAACAAAACACGATTGCTATATCAGTGTGTACAGAGAAAAGCAGTGAGTGGCCTTGTCTTGTAGTAGTAACACAATAAATATGAATCTTTTATATCTCTCTGCGCTTATATCTGTGTGTACTACGGCTAGTGTGTGTCACAGGATGAAAATGATGGGAGGCTGTACATTGCATTGATGCCATCCAGATCCTACAGCAGCAAGATTCTCTTCTCCCCATTCAAACACACATTGTATTATACGCACACACGCACGATCTATGCATCTATATGCTATGACTGCTCCCATATTATTACCACATCACATGTAACACTATACCTCCACATACTCACTCAGACTCACAACGCAGTCCTTACGCAACGCAACAACGAATCAGTCTCATGGTATTTCGGTATTATCACAGAGTTGCTAATATGTTATATAAGGCGATATCTGTACTATTAGCAACTCTGTGGGATTTTATAACTATCTGCTCACAAGAGAGTCGGTGTGTATTATTCTAAGTGAAATGCTTACAATATAATAATATTACGCTATAAATGTATCTTACACAAGAAGAGCGTGCGACCGAGAGCGACAGAATCCAAAGATATATCTATACATAGAATAGGAGGGGAAGAAAAACCATAACAGAAGAACAGTCTTGTCTTTTTGAGTCCTTATTAGTATACATATGCAGTTTAAGGCTTAACGTTCCACTACACATACCTACTACTTACTTACTATCTTCGTCTAATATGTCCACTCCAGGGCTCAAATACCCA
>JAQFYB010006924.1:0-11488 GCA_034694085.1 Pogonognathellus longicornis
TAAGCGCGCATTGAAAAACCAAAAACCAAAAACCCATGGTTTTTGCAATTTTTTGCTACCCAAAAACCCATGAAAAAACCCAATAACCCAAAAACCCTGGTTTTTGGGTATTTGGTTTCCTGATTATATAGATATATCTAGGGTGAAGTATATTCATAGGGTGAACCGAAAACTAATAAATTATAAAAGCCGCTTCAAGGGGCTACTGCAAGGGCACTATGGGGGTCTGTTTCTCACTCCTTCACTATGACAGAATATTCAAAAACATTTTTGTCAATAAAACTGAAGACAAATAATTTTGGTTTAGTCAATTAAAAGTAACATAAATTAACAAAGCACTCATAGTCCAGTTAATCAGTGTAAATTGTAAACAATGATGTAAAAATGTGAGAAACACACAACCATAGTGAAGGAGCTGAAAACAGATCTAAAAAATTTTACTGTGGAATTTATATATGTACCTATATTAAAATAATAAATATGCATAATACAAGGCTAAAAAAATGCATATTTATGAGTTATGAGTTATGAGCAATGGCGTATTTAGGGTGGTCTTAGGGGATTGAAGCCCCCCAAATTTTTGGACTTTACACTATATAAAATAGGTTTCTCCCAAAATCTAAGAAAAGAGGTTATTTTTGCCTTAAAAATGCAAAAAATCTCAAAAATTTTCACGCTTGCCGTGATTTTAATCTCTATTGTTTTTGACCTTGCGCCAATACTCTTATGCGCTCTATGTGCTAGCAAAAGTTGATGAATGTTGTTTAATTTAATTTACCCCTATTTAAAAATTAACCAGTCTTTTCAGGGTTCATGGGAAATCAAGGAGATTTTTACTTTTGGACTCTAATGTCTAATGTGATGAGATGATAGTTTACCATTTCAATGGCAAATAATACATGGAACATGAAAAAAATAGTTTGAAAGTACTGTTTTGGTCATTATTGTTTACAGAATTTTATTTATTACATGACTTTACTTTATTAAATACTTGGGCATATATACATCGTTGAAAACAAAAACTGTAAACTCTAGATACCAACAGAAATTAATTGACCGCTCATGAAATGTCCAAAATAATTATTTGATTAAACAATTACCATACCCTGTTAGAGAACACACAAAAAATAACACAAAAAAAGCATTTATTATTTTAATAGCTTAAAAATATGTAAAAATAACGATTAGCGAAGGAAAGAACTCCCAGAAACCTGATTCAATTTTGCATCCATTCAAACTAAAGTGCTTCTTTTAATAAACCCCATTCATTCTTCGGTTCTCCCCCTTTAGTGCCACCAGGTTTTGTAGCCATTGTAACATTCTATTCGTCTTACAGCGATAACTGGGATTACAATGATAAAAATTAAGTTTTTAATTTTAGAATTTAACATTTCAGTGAAAAATATATTGAGAATGCATCTTGCAACAAATTATGCACCCACCTCAGAATTACAGGCGGACAACTGTTGTCTCATCTCCTGCAGCGGTACGTTTTGGAATTTCCTCATTAACCAAATTCACTATTTTTACTTCATCCTTTTTTCCGTTGTTCACATTGGTGTTTACATCTTGCGTAGGAACAACATCCATTTCATTCAATGAGTCTGTTCTCGGGTTGGTCGTTTCATCCATTTCCTCTTCGATCGCCGAAGATACATTTCGAAAATCAGGTGAAGTTTGTTCTCCTCGGAAACGACTTAAAATTGATTCGTGTGGCGATGTCACGCTTAATTTTTGAGGATATTCATAAACTTTTCTTTGAGGCGTTGTCCCAGATGGTAAGTCAACAAGGTAGGTTGATTCAAAATATTCAGACAATATTCTCAAATGTTCTGACGTTTTACTAGCTTGAAATTCCGTCCAATTTGATGCCCAATTGCATTCTTGCAGTATTTCTTCCTTCAATTTTTCAGCCATCATTCGGTCTGTGTTGAATCCCGTTTGTACTTGTTCCTCTAGCTCCATAGCCTTTAAACTTATGCGAGAAGCAATATCAGAGGTACCTTTCTTTAAAATTCCGATTTTTAGCGATTCTTCCTTACCAAGAGATTGATGCCGGAGTTTTAGAGCTTCCGCAAAATCTGTATGCATTTCTTGAGCAGTTTTAAGAGCATTGTTTGCATCATCCCGTTGTTTTGCTAACGCGTTTTGGACATCAAAAGATAGAGAGATAAATTCACTGTTTCCTCTTGCCATGTTTGATCTGAAACCTTCAAATGGTTGACAAAAATTGGTTTTTGATAAATGAATACGATTCTTTGCGATTTCCAAATCATTTTGTAAGTTTGTCGAAAGGGTTTTTCCATCTCGGTTTATGGTTTTAACTTTAGCTTTAAGACTATTGCTATTCTCTTCAAAGTAATTGTGGAATCGGTTTTGCCCATCTTTAATAGTCTGAAAGGATTCCTCAAGTCTTTTCATTTCTATGTCGAAACCATGTTGGTGAGAATCTTCAACTGATTTTAAGTGAGAAATCTCCTGTTGTAACAAAACGATATCTTGATCGTGGACAGTAATGTATTGGTCAAAGCTGGACCAAATTAAAGCCATTGCATGTACGAAACCATTCATGCTTGTTTCATATCCAGTCTCAACATCTTTTACCTAGCAAATGAATCACCTTGTATTACACTTAAGTATAAAAACAACTAATTGACATAATAATATTTATATTTTAGCTGTGCTTACAAACTGAAGTGTCTCGTCGACGAATTCCTGATGCGTTTGAAACATTTCATTAGCTAGATTACTCAGCAAGTCGTGTGTTGAGCGTAAATTAGTCAACAGTAGCTCAAAATAAGTTACGAAGGATTGTTTTTGAAAGTCAACAGTGTTATTGGCTGCTTCAGTCCAAGTATTTGTGTCGCAAACCTACAAAATTAATTCGGTAAATTATGATATACACCGCTAATTAAAGTATTGAAACAAAAACACTTACATGCTTTGTTAGCAGTTTCGTAAGGTTTGCTAATCCCGAGGTCGCCTGTTCTGTAACTTTCATCACTGTTTGTTTTAACTGATCAAACTGATTTGTCTTTGAATTGAGAAATGATTCTGTTAAAAACAGAGTAAAAACGAATCTGTTAGTTTGAGAAACTTTTTAAAAGGCAAGTTTTAACGAATAAAATTAAAAAATTCCAGTATGAAATCCACAAACCTAAATCCAATCTCTGCTCTCCAGACAATTTAGAATGTTCCGTTCGAAACGCCACAAAGTTCTCTAATGATGACATCAGTTGTCCAGTAAGGTCTCCTCTGAAAAGCTCTCCAGAATTTAAATTGCACTCTTCTATGCGCCTGAAAATATTACCGAACATGTAATTTCGCACAATTGAAAAAACTAAAATAAGCATATGAAAAATCTAGATAACCTTTTTCTTTCAAGTTTGGAATACAATTTCTCCAAACTCAAAGTTGTTGAATTTGCTGTCTCTAAAAGTTGAGAAGCTTCAGAGCACAGCTTCCTTTCAGTGTCCATATGCTTCGACATCAAATGATGTTTCTCGTCTCGTTGTAGCCTTGTCAGTCTCAATTCATTTTCAGTTTTCCTTAAATCTAGCTTCAAATTATGTATAATCTGATTTGCAGCTTCGAGAATTTCTTCTTTTTCCGTTAATATGGCCTTAGTTGACTCTAGTTCCTCCTAAAGTACATTTTAAACAAGGTTTTAAGAAGGTGTTATCAATTTGTCGTCGGTTGGCAATAATGGCTCTACTAACCTCTTTTTTCTCCACAGTCTCTTCGAGTGATTTTATAAGAATAATCCTCTCTGAAATATCTTGACCCTGAGCATCGAGTTGGTTAACCATTCGATCATAATTGCCTTTGTCAAGGAATATACCATTTTTCTCCCGCGTAGCTACAAGATCTTTCTTTAGCTGTTCAATTTCTTCCGTATAAGCCTTAAGAATCGCTTTTTTAGTTAATTTCTGATTGATCTCAGGACGATTAGTAATATTTTTTGCTCTGTGGGCGTAATCCAGGGTGCTTAAGGTCTCTTCGATATTTATCGATGCAGGTGATACAGTGGCAATTATAGAAGTTTTAGTCCGTCCTCCTAAGGAATCTTGCAATATCCGGGTTAACTTGGATTCTCTAAATAAATACAAAATGCGACGTTTTCATATTCGCTGTTTTGATCATAAAATATAACACAAATCAAACTACATAATGCTATTGCAAAGTGTTTCAATCGAACCTGTAAGGGACATGGGGAGTTCTTTCGACTAAAGCAGTAATAACTCTTCCAAGAGTTAGTAATGATTGATTAATTGATCCTGCTTCTCGAGCTCGTTTATCAACCGCCCCAGATCTTCCAATATTCTCCGATCCAGCTAAATCCACAAGGTGCAACTTGCCGATTTTTAATAGCTCTTCTCCATCCAAATTAGATTCTTTAATATGGACAGTCACAGTAAACACCGTGTGGGAACGGCTGTGGAAAAATTAATAGATTTAATTACTAGTACTTTATTTAGAACTATAAATATTGATTAACGAATTTGCAATTTTAGTGGATTCAAGTATGACCTACCTAGATTTTTCGTTCATGAGAGTAGCAGCAGTTTGCCTTTTCATTGCTCCTTTCTCCATTATAGAGTACACTTCGTGCTTATCATGAACGGTGACTTCCTCCAGTCCTTGAATTACAACAGAACCCTTTCTTGAATTATCTTCATACAATCGAAGATTCCTAAATACACACAAATAATTATTGAATTGAATATTGGTTTTATATCATTGAAAGGTAAAATAAACAAGTAAATATAGACTTAGGTTTGAGGGACTTCAAATAAACTCAAGATGCAAGATGCAACTACGCTAAGAGTAGTGTTTTTACTAGATTTTAATTTGGAGTAGAGTTAAGATTACTATTATTTATAAAATGTGAAACTTGCAGATTCAAACTATATAAAAGGCTGAAAGGAGTTATTCAACATAAAAATATTACTTTAGTTTCATGTTTTCGGTCGATGCCAACAAATCGAAGAGTTCCTCATTGTACAACTCTAATAACGACACTCGAACTGTAAACTCCACCTTCTGCATACGCAGCTCGTCAAATAATTGATTAAGCGCTCTGGGCACTATCCCAGACAGAGGATCCTGGCAATTAAAAAGACAACTATTATTTTGCATTAAATCTTCTCTTAATTTGCCTATTTTAGGATATTTCTTTGTGTCATGTTTCCATAATCCAAACATTAATTCACCTTATCCCAACACAAAGTCCCGTCATACTGACGATCTCCTTCCATTGTGTATGTTTTTCCTGTTCCGGTCTGTCCGTAGGCAAATACCGTGCAATTGTAACCTAAGAGAACTTCCTCCAAAAGTGGAGCAACCACCGACTTGTAGATTTCAATCTATTTCAAAAATGTTGACTATTTTAATTTATCTTTCAATCATATTATATCTATAGTTGATATAAATCATAAATAGAATAATATAATGGATGTTTATAAATCGACATGTCACCTGTTTCGAATTAGGACCAAAAACTCTATCAAATGTAAATGTCTTTGTCATATTGGAAGGCGTTCTTTGATTTCGTTCTTTGACGACGACTTCTTTTGTGCCAGGACAGTCGAGAACAGTGTGTGAGTTGTTGGACTTTTCATGGTTGTTCATTGGTCTACAAATAAAACAAATCAGTTAATGAACATTATCACATCATTTAACAATTATTCTGATGTCCGAAAACAGTCAACAGCTCAGAAATACAAAAATTGTAGATTAATAACTAAATTGCATACCGAACTCTTACAAACACTTGGATATGTTGGTTTTCATCCTTCAACTTAGTAGCTGAACTTGTATCAGTATCCCGGATGCAAACTCTCTTCGGACATGTCGGATTCGAATCCATATCAAGTTTTCAATATCAAATCTGCAAAAGTAAAAAAATAAAAAAATAAATCAATCAATCGTTCCTTTTGTTTGATCAGCTTGAGCGGTAAAGTAAACGTAACTATATTATTATAACACTTCACCTTACTTATGACTATAAAATCAACTAACAAACAACTTTCGCCGAATTCGATCAACTATGGCAGACAGCAGAATAAAGCTGATTCAAATGAAAACATCCGTGAAATAGGGTGATTGTTCGATTGTTGTGAAACCGGAGCTTCTTGGAATATCTCCCGTCCACCGTCCCTCCACTGCAGAGTGCAGTGTTGACCTGTTGACGCTATCTGAAACTACCCGCGAAACACCAACACCGTACAAATAGAGATGGAAGTATGGAAGTAAAGGTTTTTAGTCTTTTTAGTTAAAAGTTGTTTGGAGTTTGGACCTTGGAACAAAGTTTATTTTGTTTTTGTCCAAAAACAGTCAACAGTTCATCTTATTAGATTAGCGGATTAAAGTTTCAAAACTTTAGCATTTAGAAATGGTAAAATTCGTATGCAAGAAAGAATGATACTTGCTTCATTTGAGCATTTACTTACTTGGATTTCGTAAATTCGGGACTCACGATTTTAAGAAGATATTTAAATATTATCCCGACGACAGACAGACACAGACAACAGAGGGGACAGGGCCACTGGTGACTGGTATTGTGAAGCTTGGGTGTAATAACTATTATTTTAAGCCGACCAAAAAAATGCTGTCACTGTTAGAGCATATTTGAAATATATTCTGAAGAATTATGACAGGTAAAAAACTATAGCGGGTATAGCAGGTAAAAACGGGGTTTTGAAACGTCACCATCGATTTGTCGACGAATTTTTTAAACCACAGGTGTGCACCAGAATGCAAATGAAAATCAAACTATGAAATTAGGGTTTCCGCATGACATTGGAGCTGATGACAAAATTATACTTCCACTTGTACACCAATAGTTAAAAAAATCGTCCTAATCGGAAAGTTAGAACCCCGATTCGGGTGTCGGGCAAAAGATGCTAGAAAACGTAAATATCTTGAATACTGTGTTTTCGTCTGTCATAATCGACGAAATTCAATGTCTATTTCAAATACCTTCTTTCTACATTCTTTATTTAACGACACTTTATTTATTTTCATTTTTCTCTGATTCATTTATATGAACACATTCACATTCTTCCAACTATTATATAAATATCAGTTTGGTCGGCTTTACACAAAGTTCCCAAACCGTTTCATTAAGTTTCATTATAATAAAATCATTAATCATAATAAAATGATTCCCCCCCCCCCTTCTAAGATGTTATGGAAACTACACGTACCTGTAAAAAATGTTAGCAACATCAGATAACATTCGGTTTTTTTCACTAATTTCAGGTTTGACATTGGGTAAAGAAATCCGGGAACTATTGGAAAAGAGAGGAAATGTCCACAGAAGCAAGGATGAAAGGGTCGGGAAAGGAGGGCGGTGTCAAATCAACCCTGAAATCGAAGGAATTGAACAAGCAGACAAATCCACCAAGATCGGCAAGTGTTCGAACTAATGTTATTGCGACTCCTGCCAAGTCCTCAGTGGTTTTAAAACGAATTAATACCAAAAAACCAGTTGTCGCTGCCAATGCTAACTCTCTTTCTGTTAAGAACCAAACTCCTTGGAATCCGAGCACGAACACACCTCCAACTCAAAAAAGGGTACCGATACCAATTCCAGCAAGAGTAGTAGTTCCTCGCAGCGCTACAAAGCCAAAAGTTCCTCAGGAGGCAACTAAATTGAAACAAACATTGGACGCAGCCTGTATTGAGACTGCTTGTAGAAACAATCCTTCACAAAAACCCAATCATCCCAATGAATCCAACAAGCGCATAGGCAAAAATGGAAGCACCGCTGTTTCACGAAGTGCCAATTCGTTAGAAACACAGTCGTTTAAAGCCGAAAATAATCCCGAAGATCCTTGTACTGTCGATGGTATCAATGATCCAGATGCATTTTTTAATAACTTGCAGAAGATCAAAGAGTTGAATGACAAAGTTAGTGTGAGAGATGGAATTATCGAAAGATTACAAAAAGTCAGGGATTCAATTCTGGAAAGTCAAGGTGAAGAAATTAAACAATACAGGCAAAAGATTACCAATTTGGAATCAATTATTAAAAAACATGAGAAAAAGATAGAACGTCTTAAGTCAGAGGCTGCATGTTCTTCGGCTATTGTTACCTCCTCTCAACCGGAATGTAATGATAATGACTCACAAGCAGTTGAAATTTCGAACGTATCAAAGCCTGGTTGCGACAATAACATGCCTGCCAGTCGTATAATTACAAGATCGGTTGCTCGCTTGAAAAATCGACTGAGCGTAATGGAAGAAACACATCACAGCACCAATGAAGAGCTTGCTGCCACTCTTAAAGAACTATCAGATTCACATCAATGTACATCAGAATTAAGGCTGGAAAACGAAAAACTGAAAGACCAAAACTTTCTTTTGCTCGATTCCATCAGCCATCTTAGCGATAATATCAATTTCTATAAGTAGGTCATTTGTTCATCAACAATTCATTTTTTTATTTGGGAATTATTTCAAGCACTAATAATAGACATTGCTTTGTATTGTAGTACACACTCAGAAACAATACTTGGCCTAGAGGATCCGTCCAGTTCATCTTCTACAAATGCTGCATTACCGGATGTGTTAACCAATAATCAAAGACTGTCTCTCTCATCCCCATTCGTAGTTTCTGGAGAAATACAAGAAAATAATGAAATTCAAGGATTACAGTACTATGTCAAAGTAGGTATCTCAATTCTTTTGTTTTAAATGTGTTTTGGCATATTATATCTATGTAAAGCATTATTTAGTGTTGAAATGTACTAATTAATGCATCTCCATATAAATATTTATAGTCACTGCAAGTGGAGAAAGAAGATTTGGTGAAAAAATGTGCTTCTTTAGATGAACACATTCAGCGATTACAACAGACAATAGAAACGAAACGCGACGAAAATACTGAGCTGCGACAGGAAATGGCAAATCATCGAATTTACTTGAATTCAACGTTGAAGGAAAAAGAAAAATTGAAATCTGAACTGGAATCACTTCAATCATCACATCAAACTGAAAAGCAAAGATTGCAAACTTTATATGATACTGTTAAATCTAAATACGATGAATTACTAGTTCAAGAGAAATTGCGAATCCAAGAAATGAAACCACAATCTGTAGTAAACACCACTGAAGATTTTGAAAAAACAATTAAACAAAAGTGTCTGTTGGAGACGAAACTTCAAACTACACAAGAAAATCTTCAAAAAGTTTTAGACAGGGTTAGGATGTTGGAACTGGAAGTTTGCGATACAAGAAATGAATTGGTTTTGTGTCAAAATGACTCGAAGGAAAAGTTGAATGACTTGGAGATTCGTTTGGCGAAAGTCAAATCTGAAAATGTATTATTGTCTCACGTGTTGTGTGAGGTAAAATATTGGAATTTTACATCATAATTTTATTTTATTGTATTCAGTATGTTTAAAAACAGTTTGATTCATGTATGAATTTTTAGTCTAATGAAAAAAACGATAATGAAGGGAAGAAATGCCAGCAAGAAGTCAGAGAAAATATGCGCCTGAGAAAAATTATGGACGAGATGAAATCGGAAATACTTCAGTATAAACAACAATGTCAAAGTTTAGAGAGATCTTTATATGACGAGAAATCAATCATATCCACCGAACGAGATGAGTGGCACAAATTTCAATCGGATCTATTACTTGTTATCCGATCCGCTAATGAGTTTAAAAATGAGACACAAGAAACATGCAACAGACTGCACAAAGAAAATCTTATTCTTAGAGAGCGGCTTAATTCTTTAGATAATGGAAACATAATTCTCAAAGATGACCATCAAAATTCCATTAGTAGATCTTGTCTTTTGTCTTTAGACTTTCAGACCAGTGATAGTCAAGATGAAGATCAAGAATATGGTCCCAAAAAAAATCCTACAACAATCAGTGAGGTTAAAAATGCAGACACTCCAAATAAGGGTAATAAAAAGACTGATTCATTGATGTCGTTAGACAGTAAATTAAAAAAGAAGTCAGAGCGCCCGATGATGGCATTCAATTCATCGTTTTCAAGACCATTATCAACCTCCAATCAAGATATTCGACGAAACAGTTATTGTGAAATTGAACGCGTCGATCCTTTGACTGATCTTGTTAAAATGACGGGAGGGTCCAAACGAAACGCTTTGCTGAAGTGGTGTCAAAATAGAACCTTTGGATACAATGACATTGAAATTACTAACTTCAGCACTTCATGGAGTGATGGATTAGCACTATGCGCTCTTTTACATACATTTTTGCCCGAGAAAATTCCATATGAAACTCTAACGTCTAAAAATCCTCTGGAAAATTTTAGGATTGCATTCGAAGCTGCCGAATCCGTCAATATTGAGACGAGTCTTAATATACAGGAAATGATTTCTGTGGAGCGACCAGCATGGGAAAAAGTAATGAGCTATATCAAAAATATTTATGTGTGTTGGGAATCAAGTGCACCACCCATTATCTAAAAATATATTTATTATCCATCATTCTATTAATTAGTACTCAATAACCTTTTTATTTGAATTACTTTTGCATTCGAATTATTATCATACGCTTGAAGTAATGTAGTACGATTAATACTGTTTATTTATTGGGCAATGTATACTATTTCAAATATATTTTTACGGAATGGGTTTATTAATGTGTGGAAACTGAAACATAATGCATCTGATGCATTCATAGACATTTTACCGTTTGGTTTAAAAATGTTCAATAGGTATAAGTATAATCAGACCAGAAAAATAAATAAATTAGTACATTGCAGATTTCGCTTCGTATAATTTTTTGCATATCGTGCATTATTTCGATTCTTTCTGAATAATAGTATACGCATAATCGAAATCTAAGAAATCATGCATTACAAATTACAAAACATACAGTAAACAAAATCT
This sequence comes from Pogonognathellus longicornis, assembly GCA_034694085.1. Classification (NCBI taxonomy): domain Eukaryota; kingdom Metazoa; phylum Arthropoda; class Collembola; order Entomobryomorpha; family Tomoceridae; genus Pogonognathellus; species Pogonognathellus longicornis. Next base: position 10,877 of record JAQFYB010006924.1, read on the forward strand.
ATTTTGTATTTGTTTATAGGCAGTAATATTATGACCAGGGGCGTATCCAGGTCACACTTGTTCGGGGCTTGATTGAGTAAACCTCTGTTATACAAGGACTTAGGGGAATAAGCTCATTTATGATTTTCGCTGTTTATGATTATTTAAATTGTGTAAAATATATTATAATATTTTATTTTAAGTTTAATATAATTGAATAATTCAAAAATTAAATTTGAAAAATCGTTTCCATCATAGAAGTATAGAAGCTTAAACAACGACGTCCATCTCAAAAATTAGAATATAATCGTCCATTTGTTTCTAGATTCCTTGAGCCTAAATATTTTGTTAGCGAAAACATTTGTAAAAATTGAATGCAAGAAAAATACTACTAATAAATAACCTGTACGTAATAAAATATGACAGCTAGACACTCATATATTATGTGAATAATTGACGCGATGACAAAAATAGAAATGCACTCTGAATTCAATGAACGATACAATTTGTTCAAAAACAGTCTTTAATATTATGCACAGTATTTTATTTGCATAACTACCCTAAATCCCGGAGTATAGCCCGACCTCGAGTATAGCCCGACCTCGTGTATAACGCGGCTTCTGACAAACGACA
>JAQFYB010006925.1:0-11486 GCA_034694085.1 Pogonognathellus longicornis
TATGGGTGTAAAATGACTAGTAGCTTTTTACAGTATGGGTGTAAAATGACTAGTAGCTTTTTACAGTATGGGTGTAAAATGACTAGAAAATATCTTGTAGTACAATTATAATTAGTAATACAGTCGCCCGTTTTGAAAAAACAATAAGATGAATATGAATGTACTTTTAATACCTCGGCTATTGGTTTCAGTTCTACACCATCACGTATATGACGAATAGTTTTATCGCTTTGGCTGCAAGATGTACGTGAAGAGTGGCATGCGTTACTTTAATTCCTTTTTGTGGCAAAACCTGGGTATTTTTAAAATCTCCGTTTTCATTAAGAGACGATAAATTGTATTATTAAAATATTGGAATATACTGATTGTGAGTAGGTGAGGGCGTTGCATTACCTTCTGAGTACATTCTGAGGAGCAAAAAGCCATATTTGTAAAGGATGGTGCTCGGGGAGGAATTAATTGGAATTGTCCGAATTTGGCATACATTGTAATGGTTCCTGCGTGATGTTCCCTCAACTTATCCGTAATAAAAAGTCTCAACCCGCTAGAATCTTCAACTGAATATGAAAAGACACAATTTTATTTTATGCATAGATAGACGTCAATTAAGTGAAAGGCGTAAAAAGTGCATAAGCATAATATCGCTTTGTATGTTTGTGTCAAATAAATTCATGATAGCTATTTAAGTTAATTAGTTACATGACAGTTTCTTTGGGTTATCATAGTGAATCTCCAGCATGAAATACGTTGGTCCATTATGCTCTTCCCCTAATGGTATTCCCGTGGATTCATTCAGCGTCAAACCTATAGAGCAAATAATATCTCCAATTAAAAGAACGATAATCAAAACTTTAATATGTCCGATTGCTACAAGTTTTCTCCACTGTAGTTGATTAGCTTGTGTGGTGAATGACAATCTACTGAAGAATAAATAAACCTATTGTTTTGATTAAAGACGCACATTTCGGTTGGAGTAGAAGAAGTGGGGTAGCGGGACATAGTCGTTTTTTGAGTTGCAACATTTGGCTTGTTGCAACAGAGAAAAAATTTTCCATGTTCTTTTGCAAAGATATTCTTAGTCGAAAATAAATGTTGCAACACTGAAAATATTCTAAGTCAAATGTTGCAACTCAAAAACACGACTATATATGTCCCGCTACCCCAATCATAAAAAGCGACAACTTGATTTCCTTAATCTTAAAAATGCGGCAAGTTGATTTCCTTAATCTTAAAAATGCTACAACTTGATTTCCCTAATTATAAAAAGCGACAAATTGATTTACCGGCAAATCAAGTTATCGCATTTTTAAGATTAGAGAAATCAAGTTGTCGCTTTTTAAAATAAAGTCAACGATATGTTTCTTTTGGACAGAATATAGTAAGAAACCGGATGACCCACGTTGCATGCGGTTATTACCATCGATTCATTACACAAAAAATTGTATTGCATATCAAAATTTTGAAGATATTCTACTTCAGCCAAATTCCAATGTTCAGTTATTTATTCCTCGCTTAATTTTTAATGCAGTTTGAAAATAATGAAAACATTATGAGAATGCGACGAATGTAAATGCATACCTTCAGCTCCTGTAACCCACTGTGAACGAAAAAAATACAAACTTGTAGAATATAATCGAACATTTAAAATTCCATTCAAAACATTATAATTGTTCAAATTGTACTTACCACGAAGGGTACAGTAATGCAGTATTCAGCCCATTCTAAATACAAGATGAAACCATTTACAATTTATTCCAATACATTTACAACCTTTTCAAATATGGCAATATAAGTATCTTATATATTACCAAGTTATAACAATACCCTTAACGATTTTTCTACAAGAACATAATATAGGTAAAACAGTATATTCAATAATTAAATTATATTGTTCAAAAAAATAGAAATGAAATGATTGTTTCGTTCAAATGCTCATATATTATATAGGATAACATGTGTTTTTAGAAAAAACGTAAGTACCTAACTCATTAGTAGCACATTTGAGGAAGTGGCTTAGGGAGCTAAAGCTTCATATATTTTTGGAATATTCTTCACTAAATAAAATTATGTCTCTCCCAAAATGCCAAAACACATCAGTTTGTCCTAAAATTACAAAAAAATACAATATCGTTTTTGCTTATGCTCCCCCTCCCAAATATGTATCACCATTAAATGTACGGTCTTTTTACGTGAAATTGCTAGAGGAAGTGGAATATGATTTAATGATTTATTCTCCAACTGTATACCTAGGGGCATATTTTTAGTGTAGCATGCTCCGCCCGGATGGGTTAGATATTTACCAAAAATATTAGCGCTGCTTCCGTGCGATGACGAAACGGAGCATTCAAATATATTAATATGGTGAACATTTTTCTTGTTAGCTTCTTCAAGTATGGGTCGGAACTGTAACACAATGAATATTTGAATGTAATACAACCTTGTACCAGGGATGGAATTCTTAAAATTTTCCTTGTAACGCGGTCCAATTTCCCCACATTTGTCCCGCCCCCTGCGGGGGCGGGGCAAAAATTTTCTCATTTCCCCAAAATTTGCCGCGCCCCTGCTTAAGCTTAAACTGCCCCATAGACAACTTAAAACAATTACTTTGTAGTCTAACCAGGGGCGTATCTAGGTCAAAAATTTGGAGGGGGCTTGAGCAAACCTTTGTTGTATCTGTATAAGTAAAATTATCGCGCGTAGCGCGAAAAATTTTCTCCGAATTTGTACAAATTCAGGTTAAAACCAATGTAAATCGCAAATCATTGCGCGTAGTGCGAAAAAATTGTGGCCAAAATTGGGCCCATTTAGGTAAGCATGACTGGAAATTGCAATAAATTCGCGCGTAGCGCGAAAATTTTTGAGATTTTTAGCATTTATATTGCAAAATTAATCTCTTTTTTGGGTTGTGTAGAAAAAGCTTATTTTATCTAGTGTACAGCCCAAAAATTTGGAGGGGGCTTCAGCCCCCTAAGCCCCCCCCCCCCAAATACGCCACTGAGTCTAACTCTATCAGCTTATACCGTGAGAGTTACATTTGAAACATGCTTGGGAAAAGTTTTTTAAATGCTACTTCAATGTAAATCTAGAGAATGAGTGTAGAAGTACAACTTTGTATTGACGACAATAATAAGGATATAACATTATTGTGTGAACCACTGCCATTGACAACGAGCTCTACACGGTAGCGCAACTGAGAAAAATAAATACAATTTAAGAATCTCTTCATCCAGCTTTATTCATTCAAATACATAATTTTAATCTGAAAACTCAATAATAAAATCATGCCGTTGCTTAAAATGGAACCAACTATTTTGAATCCGGAATGTATGATCAATTTTAAATAATGAAGATTTATGATAAATTAATTCCCAGAACAGGGCAAAGAATTAAGTATTGCTATTTAAAATGTGAGTTCCACAGTATTCTTGTCTTTATGAATTTATTAGGCAAACATATAACTCACAAATAAGTATTTAAAGGAACTAATCTTCTGTGCTTAGTCGTATAATTACATAGTAATATTAAATCAAAATATTTAATAATACTTTTTACAAACATTACAACTATTTTATGATGTATAAATTATTACGAGTTAGACCTTAACAATCTTCTAACATATTCTGCTTGACTCTTTTCCTTTCTAAATGTATTCAAATACTTAACCCTAACGTTAAATAGTACGTACACGAATAAATGTTTGGATAACTTTTTCAGGAACAGTGGGATAAATCCAACATAGTCGTTCTTTCAATAGTCTGACTACATCTTTACAATCATTAGCGCTACTCAGAATTAGAAATCTTGTCTATAACTCCTGTAGCAACTATAAGAGTAGACAATAAAGAAATGTAAATATTGAGTTGAAAATTGGTGAAAACGACTGCAACGACTATTTCAAGTTCAAGTATTACATTTTTTCCGTGAATCTGGCGATAATGTCTCACAATTCAAGGAAACGGAAGTTAATAAATGATCTTATCGAAGATTTTAAGTACAGTGTTGTGTTGAACAATGACAATTATAATTTCAAATTAGAAATAGATCAGTTAGTTGACAATCTTGAGCTCATTCATTCATATCGATATTTGGTACCTCGATACAAGCAGCTAAAAAGTGACCATTGGTCTACGTCTATACTTCCTGTTTTGGATGATAATCGTTTTCGATGTCAGTTACGAGTCACCCGGGAGCAATTTCAGCATATATTAAGGTTCACATCATAAATATGAATGCAAAAACTTGTCATCACCAAATATTAAATTAATGGCATGATTTCCCTTTTTTAGTGAAATTGCTCATCATCCTAGCTTTCACAAGAAAACCAACAAACAAATTACTGTTGAAAAACAACTAGCAATATTTTTATTCCGTGCCGGGCATAGTGGGAATGGAGCATCATACAATAACATTGCTCAAAAATTTGCTATATCCGATGGAGGTACAATTACAAATATCAGTCGCGTAATTGGGGTAAATAATCTTTCAAATACCGGTAGTTTCTATACGATTTACCGATTATACTTATTCCAATATTTAATGTCACAATTAAATCATAGGCAATCTTGAGTTTGAAAAACAAGTATGTTTACTGGCCCGATCCCGAAGAACGGGATACATTAGAAGAATTAATATCTTCTCATCTTCCTGGCTGCGTCGGATTCTTAGATGGTACCCATATACCATTAGTGGAGAAACCAAGTGTTCAATTTCCTGACGATTATTATTCAAGAAAACAAAAATATAGCTTGCATTTACAAGTTGTATGCAACTACAATAAAAAAATCCGACACTACAAAGTCGGTAAAGTTGGCAGTGTTCACGATGCAAAAGTATTCAACGATTCCATAATCTGTAAGTGTTTGTCTTATAAATCTTTAAAGTTTAAAAGCATTATTTATACTTACTGAATATTAACAACAAACTGTAATTAAATTTTAATCTACAGGTCAATATCCAAATAGATATTTTTCTACAGGCCAATTCTTAGCTGGAGACGCTGCTTATAAGTTGACACAGCATTGTATAACACCCTTCAGAAAAAACTCGAGGTGTGGAAATGCGGTTGAACGAAGAAAATTCAATCGCCATTTTTCAAGATATCGAGTAAAGGTGTGAATGTAAATGTTAATCTAAAATTATTGAAAAATTAACCCAAATAAAATCTGACAAACTTATTTAAGGTGGAACATTGTTTTGGAGTACTGAAAGAGAAGTTTTGTAGCCTGAATGATTTACGACTTAAAATAGTTAATAATGAAACTAATATTTTTGCATGCCAATGGATTGAAGCCTGCTGCATATTATACAACATAAGTAAGTACTTTATTTTACAAACATTTAATTTGATTTATAATTTGATTACAATAATAAACATACAAAATGTTTACTTCCTTTATAAATAGCTCTGAACGCTCATGACTCTATGTACTACAATTTGCTTCAAAGCGGAAATATAATTGAACCTGAAAACATATGCTATGAGCCTGGCAATGTATGTGGGGAAGCAAGACGACAATTACAATTTAATTATATTGTATTAAATGTCTAATAACAGAATTAATTGAAAATACAACTAATTTGGCTTTCCGAGCTTTGCTAATTCAACTTTCAACTTACACTCCTGTTCAAATTTAAATTTTTCCCATTCTGCTTGAGTCTGCTTTTCAAATTTGTCCTTTTCAAAAGCCAGCTGTTCTCGCCGAAATTGCAGTTCTGAATCTACAGTTTGTTTTTGCAACTGAAATTTTAGCTCGTCCAAATTTGCGTTGCGTTCCAATACTTGAGATTCTATTTTAAATTTTTCTTGTTCAAATGTTAATTTGTCTTTTGCTAACTCCATTTCTTCTTTCTGAATAGCTTGTCTTTTGTTAACGATCATAGCAAATTCGGATGGTTCCTTTTTTTTCTTTTTTTAGATATAGAAGTAATTGCTGCTTCATTTTTATCATTTGTGGTAGCATCGTCAATATTTTCTCCTAGTAGGACACTAATTTCATCATTGATTTCTCCTGCGGGCAAGCTGAGATTTATATTTGGAGTCACACCGTCGTCACAATTCATTTCCTCATCGTCAGTCACTTGCTGCCCGATATTGATGGTTTCTGAGTTATATGGGTTTACTGTAGTAGCTCTGGTTCCGAAAATTTCGTTGAGCGTATCGAAGTTCTCGCAGATACTTAAAATTTTATCTACAACAATTATTAAAGTAAACTTAGTGCTGGTGGTTTAACCAAATAGTAAAAAACCATTGATGACCTCATGATTTTTACCTTTAATAGAGTTTTCATCGTGTACACCTTCACCGGTTTTATTACGCCAGCTAATGGCCTTATCGTGAGATTCTTTAAGTCCTCTGACCTTGTTGATCACGCTTTTAGTGGTACAATTTGGTAGTTTTATTTGTTCTAGCAGCCCTTCATAGTACACACGAGCATTCGGTTTCTGAAAACGTTATCACAGAATTAATTTTTCAGATAACTTACATGCATGATTGAAATGAATGAAGAGTAATAAATGCATTTTTCTAAATTGTTTTAGGTACCTCAATGTCATTTCCACTTATTATCGTTTCCCTCAAGAATTCTATCAGTTGTTTTACTTCTGATGCCGACCATTGGCGTCGAACCCGTTTAGTTTTACTGGCTGGGGGTATTTTATCAGTACACAATACAGTAACTGAAGTTTTGTTCACGTTTTTACCCATTTTTAAGGAAAAACTGTCGAAGATTCAGTTTAAAAATGAATGCGCGAAACTAAAATGAAAAGTGGATAATGCGAAGCTATAGAAGATAAAGTAGATAATAGTAGGGTAATCGGTGATGTAACTGCTATTGCGTACAGAAACTTTTACCGTGTAAAAGAGTAGGGCTATCTAGTCACTATAGTAGCCACGACTGTAACGTCTGTTTCTACTTTTCCGAAAAGTAGAATCAGAAGTTTCAGTCGTTATAGCAGTTTAAGACGCTAATTCTGAGTAGCACTATTATATTGATACTTCTTATCACTTTGGTGAAATTGATTAAAATAATAGTTATGTTCTCGAAATAAGTTTAACCACGAATATGACGGAACTGTTAAGTTATTTCGCGACTCCAGCTAGACGTTGATCTTTGCAATTCGATGCTCAAAATTTTCATTGTATCATCACCTATTTTAGATGCTATATAACCTGCGAGATATTCTTCACCACCAAATCCACTTAACTCTTTGTTAGTCAAAGAACTAGTAAAATTGTTCCAATTCTCATGAGTTATTGGTGATAAAGAAGGAGGTGGTACAAACTGAGTTACAATCTGACATTCAATGCTTTCTTCGTGTATTATTTCTTCTTGGGATTTAATATCTTGAGACTGCATTAAATACTGAAGTATTTCGGCTTGAAATCCATTTTCCCAACAAGATTCTGTGCTTATAGAGCAGCTTTGAGGAACTCCTAATGTTTTAGTTATAACCAGAGTTTTTAATCTAATAATACACTCTAGTGGCAACGGATTCATGTTAAATACACCAAGACCACGCACAGAACTAAAAATATTTTCTATATAATCTTAGTTACAACGAGCCGTTAATAAATATTTAGAATTGAATTTTGCTCTCATTTCCTCAAATAAGCCAATAGTGGACGCAATAGTAATCAAAAAGTTTTTCTGAAACGGCAACAGAGAATTTGATAAACCAGTTGGGGAAAAGTGTCTCATGCTCCTTATTTGATCTGCAAACTTTTTCATCAAGTTTTTTTGAGTTTCATATTTAACTCCGAGAGCAGATTTTTTGGATTGCTGTGCGTTGGGATTCTTGAATTGAGTATGTCAGAAACATCATTTGTTAATTGTACTAGTTCTGCTAAGGAATTTTCATACGGCAGAAATTGCTAAAAAGCGTTAGCGACTGTTTCCGAAAAGAACTAAAAAGCCAGATACACCCTTTGACGCTCACGCCCTGCTACAGTTATGCGTTTGTTCGTTAACTTGTGACAAGTTTTCAGCTCAGATTTATTTAAGGTGACGAGTTTCTGATAATGAGTCTTAGTAATTGTTGTTCCATCAGATAGCTTGAACCCGTGATCCAGAACGTTATTTCGAAACAATTTTTCTAGATGGGGAAAATCTGCAAAACACCATATTCTTTCTTCAGTAGCCGGATTTGTAAAGTACGGAGCGTCTTCAGATATTTGTGTATCGCCGAATATTTTATTCCACAACGCTCGATTGTCGGGTGAGGAATCAAAAACTAGACCTGATTATTAAAAGATAAATTAAAAAATCGTACGTCAAATGTATTTTCATTTATTTGTTCTATATCAACCTTTAAAGTTGATGTCATAAGATTCTACGGCTGAAATTAGTTCGAATAGCCATTCTTTTGTCATTGAAACAGCAAAACCAAAAAATATGGGTTGTTTCCAAGATTTGAAAAGTCCCCTTATGCAAACAAGCATAAGTTTTTTATGAGGACCCCATATACAGTCATTTTTAGAATCATAGCATATTTCATAGTCCATGGACATTTCATCCAATCCCAGAATACATTGTCTGTATACCTTACAATCTTCTGCTAAAGTCTCCCTAAGAAGTCTTAGAACTGTATGTAAAATTCCTGGAACAAATTCGATTCGGGAGCACCAACTAAAACATACAAGTAATGGGATTAATATTTGCAATTGATTTAAGTAAATGTATGTAAAATAACCTTTGCATTGTCCTTCTGCATGGTAGTGGTATGTTCCATTCTTCCCTTATGAGATCAAAGGCTTTTGGTGATATTTTACGTAAAAGAATAGCTTTAGACATCTCTTCACAAGTCCATTTCGGTTTAGTCATTTTCTTCAACATCACGTGTATTTGCAATGGAGAAAGAATGTCTGCTACAATTTTTTTGCATTCAATCAAATCGGAAGATAGATTTTCTGCGGTTATTTTTAGCTGTTCGTTTTCTTTTCTCAAATCCAGAATGTCCTTTTTTTAAATTGATACCTCGGTTAGGTTTTCTTTTTTCAATTTTACAATCTGGTCTTTCAAAACTGATAAATCATTTTGTACTTGACCCTTTTCCTCTGTCGAATCAAAAAAAATACACAATTCTTTGCCTTTTGCTATCTGATTTAAACAATAATTACCATAAATCATTATTATTTAAAATTCATCCTACCTATCAGATTGAAAACAGTTGGTAAATTCAATGATGGGATTGCTGTTGAAACCAACTTATGAACATCATTTGCCATGAAATCTTTATTTTTAAAATGATCTGAGCATATGCGTAACTTTTTAGTAGGAGCATCAGGCGGTAAATAACAATCTTTCATCCATTTGCGTTTAACCACATCTATTTCGGGAATGCGATGAAAACTGACACTCTTTCCTGCTTTTTTTGCATTGTGGAAATTATTCTTGCACTTGTAAATCCTGCAGCACGACATTGTTGTAATACACAATTCAGTTCTACAAGCTGAAAAATAAATTACAATACTATTCTCTGCTTATGCTATTTTAAGCAACGGGTTGATTTTATCATTGTCCAGTTTTTCAAATTACGAATATGTACTTGAATGGATGAAGCTGGATGAAGGGATTATTTAATTGTATTTATTTTTCTGAGTTGCGCTACCGTGTAGAGTTCGTTGTCAATGGCAGTGGTGTGAACTGTATCTGCAAACAGTTATAGGTATAACCATTGCATTGACGCAAATTTCCATTTTAAAATAGACGTATTTAATTTAAGGTTCAACTTTGAATGAGTCGAATCATGTGAATCAAAGTTTCTTTTCATTTTTTGTAGAAGAAGTACCTGTCCATACTGTCCAACTACCTAAGCATTATTGTTGTGCTACGATGTGATTATAGTGAGTGCATCGCACAGTCTACATATTATGCATACTATTAATAAAATAGGTGCATACTACATAGGTAGGGACATTATAATTTTTAATGTGAGTTAAGCAAGATTTCATTGTGTAATTCATTCACTGCAATTACACACGCAATTTATCATACCAATTAATTAGGTCTCCTTCTGGAGAAATATCCAGCAAGCTGAAAACACATAATTTATAATTTTTTGTTCCCAATGCTTTTTCAAAAGTTTTGCTCATGCAAAGGTGTCTTGTCTGATTTTATTACTCAGCAATAGGCACTTAGAGTATAATTAGCTTTGGAAACAATAAGTAAAATAATACCGTTAGCTTATACTATTATTATGAAAAGTGATTTTTGTCTTAATTAAGTTAGTACTCAGTATCACATGATCCTTATGTTGTATTCTTTGAATAATTAACTTCTTTGTACAGAGAAACATTTAAATCTTATAATTTACATGAACAATCTTCATGAGTTTCTAAGAGTGTAATTTGTGTAGCTTAATTTTCACGGTAACTACATAATATAGTGAATGTAGCCCTCGCTCACCTCACGAAATTACATTATATATCTGATTCTGCACATCACCGATGCTGGCATGTATGGAATGGACAAACACAGCATGATTTAGTAAATGGCAGCATTCAAGCGCGTAGCCAGGAATATAAGTTGGGGGGTGCACAGCAGGGTTGTTTACAAAATTGATTTATGGTACGACGAAATTCGAGCATGAATCAAAAATAGCACGTTGTAATTTAGTTATATCGGTGAAACATCATTAAATTCGCGCGTAGCGCGAAATTGTTTCGGAGTTTTTGAACTTGCTGAGCAAATTTATCTATTTTTTTAATATTCTACGGATTCTGGTAGGTGCACGTGCACCCTGTGCACCCCCCTTGGCTACGCGCCTGGCAGCATTATTGGAACGTTTTATATTTAAGATTATGATTCTGACTCGACCAAAATAAAAAAGTAAAATCTCATGTAATCACATCTTTCAAGTAGTGTTCAAACACATAGCTCAAAATTCACTTTGAGCGATGGGTTTGATCATCAACTTTTTCGTCTCCAGTTTATGGCTTGAGAAGCCTCCAAGGCGGTTTGACAAGTTTCATAGGTGGTTTAATTAGCAAATTTATATTCAAGATAATCATTGTGAACATGATGTAAATCGTAAATGTAAACAATAATAGTCAGAGTACTTGAAGCAGGAAGCCAAAGTGACGTCACGTCGGCTTTTATAATTTATTAGCATTCGGTTCAACCCACTATGTATACTTCACCCTATAAATAATAATTTTCAGCTCTAGAGAAAATTTCTAATAAATATTTTAACCTAAAAATAATATTCTGTAAATAAAATTATTTTCCTTTAATAAATTATACAGTTTTCGGGAGTAAACTACTACGCTAGGATCAACTATTGTGGGTGGATGACGTTGCTTGTTGCTTTATGATTAATTAACAAACAATACTCGCGTAGTCGCGTAGCAAATACTTTTCTAGTATGAATATATATAATATACAATATAATATATATTTGAACAATGTCATCATCAGGGATCGGAAAAATATTTTTTTAAAAACCTCAAATATGTACCTAATATGTTCGAAAAAAGGTACAAAATATTT
>JAQFYB010006926.1:0-11484 GCA_034694085.1 Pogonognathellus longicornis
TGGAGTTGATGGCCATACACTTGCCCATCCTTTGGAGTTGATGGGATGTGATGTTGGCCTCTAAGTTCCAACTCTGGGTAGTACTAGGTAGTACGGTAGTAGTACCAATGTAGCCAATCGCCGATCTGCCCATTATGAGCATACAAAGGAGGAGAGATATTTCCATAAATGTCTCTTTTGAAGTTTTTAGTACGTGGTAGTAGGTATTCACAAATATATACATCAAATACCTCAAGTTCCCCTTCATGGGGAAGAAACCCCATCGGAAGTCAAATAGCTACTAAATCGGTTTTCATCTTTTGAAAATTATGTTATAACTTTATAAGGTTGATTGCATATTTTTAAAATACTAGGAAGAAATTGGGGACCTTTAGATTTCGAAATTCAGCAAAAGAAAAAAATTATTTTGCTGAATTTCGAAATCTAAAGGTGGTAAATTTAAAAACGAAATTAAAAAGTGTAATTTTTTTTTTCAATTTTTAAAAATTCTGTAATAACTTTATCAGGCTGATTGTATTTTTTAAAAATACTAGGAAAAAATTGACTCTTTCTTTCCTGAATTTCAAATTTTAAGGGCGTGAATATTTAAATTCAAATAAACGGCACAAAATACTATTACAAAATTCAAAATACCCACCAATGCCACCCCCAAATATGGGTCTTAATAAAAATGTCAAAGGAAAAAGTTGTTCCCAAGACCCTGAAGGGTCATCTAAGGGGGTCAAAGTGAGTGGTCATATGGTGCCCCCAAAAAAACCAAAAAAAAATCCAAGTCCTTTATACATCTAATAACTGTAAACAGCAGAGTCCGAATATAAAAGTGCTATTAACGCATGTTAATCACACTTAATACTGCTTCATACTCACATTCATTTGGAATCTTGGAGTTTTGGACCATAAATAGTTTAAAACAGAGGGGTTTAAGTCTGTCCGTCTGTTGTGCAAATAATTCTCTAACACTACATAGTACTATATAGTATCTAATAATGTCTTAAGCGTAGCGAGGATCTGGTTTCGGGGGGGGGGGTGCACAAATAACATGAAACGTCGTTCATTTTCGCACAAATAATCTGAGGGAAAATCAACATAAAATTCGCGCGAAAAATGTTACGATTTTATGTACTTTTTTGGTAAAATAAACTCTTTTTTCCGGATTCCGCCTAATAGCCTGGTATATAGAAGTATAAAATAATAATAGTAAAGTATATCAGTTATCAATTGCGATTTTGCGATACATCATGAATATTATTTTAATGATGGTGCAATTTTTTGATAAAATATTTTTACCTCAAAATTAGAAAATGTCGTATTATGGAATATTATCTGTTTAACAGACAGACCCGCCTCGACTCGGGGCTAGCAGTCGATGCTGCCGTTCTTTGGGTAGCATGATACATTTCTGGATCGGGCAGGCAGAAAAAATCCTGTACCGCACCGGGCTAGTCTTTTTAATAAAAGGCAAAAGTAATCACACTTTGTCCTATGAATTTTGCCCTCACAGATCTGACTAAAAAATATATTAATATGAAATTTTTAATATGTACACGGTATTGCGGATACATAATTGATTTAAATCTGTAGTAGTAACTGACAACTGATGAAGTAGACAACTTTTTCCAAAATCACATTTTAATTATCCGGACACTCTTACAGTTTGCTATGCAGGGTGATACGTTAATTAGTAGTACTCTTCTATTTTTCTCCCCAACGTGGGAAGTTGTATAGGTTATGAGTACTTAAAATGAAAGCTTAGGTTATTATCTTTCCTTTCTTCTATTGCTATATTTGGAAAGATAATAACCTAAGCTTTCATTTTATGTACTCATAACCCATACAACTTCCCCCGTTGGGGAGAAAAATAGAAGAGTACTAATTAGCGTATCACACTGTATAATAATTATAGAATCTGCGTAAAAAAGTATACTAGATTAAAGAGGGGTAGGGTGCATCAATTATACTGTTTGACCATTTTTCTTCAGTTTTTGACTAAGACTTTTACACGAAAAATTAGATTCCAATATACCTAGTTTGATTTTTGGTTGGCTCTGTATTGTACCTATAATTTGTGTAACTTTTATGTTTACAACAATGAATATTATAGAACTTTGAAAATCCTACTTTACTAATAATTTTTAAAGCGTTATAACTTTAATGGTTTTACTTTTTTCAAAAAATAGAAGTTACGTAAGTCTAAAGTACAATATAGATCTATCCAAAAATCAAACTTATTGTATAAAGTTCAAAAGTTGTAATGAAATAACTGAAGAAAAATGGTCAAATGGGCAAAGTGATACTCCCTCTTAATAATTGACTCAACAAATTTACAGGTAGTGATTATTTATTTCTTTTAACAATGTACACATACATACAAGAGATGAATGTATTACAACATACAAATCCTGGTGTCAAATGGCGACCAGATGAGAATCACAGAAAAGCAAAGGAATTCAAATAATTGTTAACCTAAATGCATATAATATATATATATATATATATAGATGTAGATGTACCTACAGTGTAATACTAATTACATTATTTACATCGATTTGTCAACTGCAGAGTCGATCAAGTAGAGAAAATAATAATATATAGGTAACCTAATATATTATAACCTAATCAATAATGAGACGACATAACAGATATTTGTGACATGTGCACTACAGGTTGCAGATAGAACAAAGTGTGGCATTACAAGTAACAGTGTAATAAGTATAAATTATCTTTACACGCAGCTTATGCCTATACTTTTCCGCATTTATTAACCATAAATGTGGCAAGGAAACTGAGTAGAAATAAAAGTAGGGTAGTTGAACACACGTGGACGCATTGCTTTATTGAATGCAAAGATAAATTAAAGGAAAGCCTGAAAGCACATTATAATTTAAGGAATTGTACTTTAACCGAGGGTACAAGCACTATTGGAACAGGACCTACAAATGCAGAGTATTAGCAGTATAGTACATTGAGTGTTATGACATTAAGTGGAATGGAACTTGGAAGGGTCATTTCCTTGCACAAAAGAAGGTTGTTTTACTGGGAAGACTAATTTGCGGTGCCAGAAGGGAATGGATGTGGTGTAATTAAAATGACCGGTAAGTTAAATGCGTTAAACTTTTATAACCTACCTACACTGACGCTATTAATTCCTGCAAACGCTCACTATGTAATTAGATTGAAATAGATGTACAATCTACAGAGATGCCTTGTGTTCGTATTTTGTGACACAATAAATATTATTTGATTGATCGTGACTGTATGGACATTCGTTCTACACTGATTCAATACAGATGGACAAAAGATATTTTTCAGTTACTAAAGTTTTTACTATTTTAGCTGCATATGTATAGCAGGAAGGTCAAATCACAATTGCACCACGAATAAAAATGAAGCTCCTTAATAATAATTCTTTCACCAATTCTATCAAAATCGAGAGCTCTGATTGGCTACATAATAGGAGTAATTCTTATTATTGTTGAGCTTCCATTTTATTCATGGTGAAATTATTATTTACCCTTCTTAATATAAAACTAAAATATAGTAAAACCTTTAGTAGCTGAAAACAACGTTTTGTTTTGTGTTGCATTGTGCGGATTCAATTTCACAACACAATTGCATTTTAGTGTTGCATTACTAGATATTATCTAATGATTTCCAAAACTCCAGTCTTTCCGTGAAAGGTTCGTCAAGAACTGAACCTCTGGGATGGTTATTTAGTTCCATAAATTTCAGCATAGACTCTTCTGGGTTATGAGGCTTCCACGCTGTTCCAGAAAATTTTAGGTTTTTTCTGCGCACAGTCATTTTTAAAACTTATTTCCTCAAATTATGTAAGATCACGTTATAATTTATATTTTCTTATATTGCAAATAATAATACATGTATAGCAATGAGGGTGTTAGGGCATAAATGAACTCACATATCATCTTTGGCAAATCCAACCCAAAGCTTTACAAATTTCTTGGACATTTCGTAATCTTTATCATTGTGCATTATTCCGTGCATCCAAGGCATGCGAAATAATTCGAACAACTCATCACTGTGACAAACACCTGTGTGGTTAAAAAAATAAGAGTTAACTGTTGGAGATAATGGAAAAGGGTTCTTTTATAAACTTCAAATTGTTACGTGCCATAGTTTGGAGGACTGGTTAAAAGCAAATTTTTATTGACCCAAGTGGATGCGAGATGAAATACAATTTCCAAACCGGTGGGATATTCGCCTTTGAGAGCCAACAAATAGTTGGCCAAACTGAAGTCGCCAGTATATGAGTAATAATATAGAAAGATTGGATTGTGCTTCGCTTGTAATTGAATAGTTTTTTTCAAGCCAGCCAGCCAGAACCGGTCTGTGAACATTTTCGTGAGGTTCTCAAAACTATTCAGTTTATCCATTTTATTCCCACTTTCAAAATAAAAGTCTCTCACTTTGTCTGCTAATTGAGGGTTTTCCGTCAAATATAATAACTTTGGAATAATTTCATCCCATTTGCTCGAGATGTGCTTCAGCAGAGTTTCATTTCTCACTAAAACTAAAACCAACATATTTTATGGCATGGTATATACCGACTTTTATGTAAGCAGGTATTTAATCATTTGTTTGTGCATTTATTATATATTTGTGATATTTTGTGGAGTTACTGGCAGAATTAATGAGTCCTTCATCCGAATTAACTCCTGTAATCCATGGAACGTTTTGAATTTTTCCAGCAGCAATAATTGCTTCTGGATGCTCTCCAAGAAAAGTATTTTCGTCTACTGGCGACTCGATGGTAGGAACAAATACGGAAATTGGGTCACGCAAGGGATCCTATTCATGCAATGATACAAAATAATAGTTTTATTAACCTAACCGCCGCATACAATTCTGCTTCAGCATATAAATATTATAATGTATAACAGCCGTAGCCCAACTTAAAATTATACTAGGTACTCCAAAGGATAAAGACGGCTTTATTTTTTAATTTTTTAGTTACCTGTACTTCTCTGTGACCCTCAACTAATTTGTTGGCACAGAGCCCCTTCAGACAAGCAACCATTTTTTTCGTATCATCCGTAGGACATTTGAGTACTTTGGAAAAACGTTTTGCCTGATCTGCTGGGTTTGTTGCTAGTGCCCATGGATTTAAAGCTACGCCACTTTGAGATATTGCTTTAGAAAATAACCCTGTGAAAATCAAAACGAAAAAGTTTTAAAATCGAAATAAACATTTACACATCATACAAATAAATGATCAACTTTTTTCATACCAGATGACATGGGAGATAGCAAATGATAGTGTACACTAGCTGCTCCTGAATAAAATTATAGGTTAATAATGCAGCGATATAAAATTGAAATCGGGTTAATTTTAATATATTGAAAGTTATTCAGATTAGGTATATATTTTTAATGATACCTGCGCTTTCGCCGAAAATTGTTACTTTGTTTGGATCCCCTCCAAATGATTTTATGTTTGCTTTTACCCATTTGAGCGCCATGACTTGGTCCTATGTGGTATGATCACAACATAAAACAAAATCTTCGTTAGTCATGAATATAATATGTAACGTTGTTATATTTTTCCTGGCATGATATTTATATTTATATTCATGAGTTCATTTAATTAAAGTATTTATTCAGATTCAGATTACATAATACCACCTGTCCCATCTGTAATGTCATTAATTAGGGCTTATCTGTATACATGGACTTGTCCCTTAGTTAGCCCTAGTAGATATAATCAATTAATGAAAGACTTTTGTTCAGGATACTTGTAGTCTTACCTTGAGGCCCATATTTCCTTTCACAATTCCATCTCCAGTATTTAGAAATCCTGGATGTATAGCAAATACATTGTATTAAAAGTTTCAATAAAGTAAAATAAAATTATGACATCTTTATTTGCTATTTTGTGGGGACAGACCTAGAGCTGCTAGTCTATAATTTAGCGTGACTAGAACAATATCCTCATCCATAAAATAATCGGGTCTGTACACATTGGACGAACCGAACACAAAAAGGCCCCCATGTATGAACACAAGAACCGGCATCAATTTCAGAGTTTTCACCTGCAATTGCAAAGAATAGAGTTGAATAGTTTTACATCAAAATAAGTTCCTCCACCACAGTACGACTGTAATTGGGTGATCACTATATAACTACAGAGAGTTTGGGAGCAAAAGTATTAAACATATTTAAACGAGGTAGAGTTGATCTGAAAGCGTGCCATTATTTGCTAGTTTTGGTAACCATTTTTCAGTAACGAAGTTATTTTGAAGAAAATGATGGTTCAGTTCAATTCTTTAAATTCTCCAATCTTTTTAACACTTCAAACCAAAGCGTTTTGACGACGAAAGAGTAGGTGGTGGTGGTGGAGTACTCCACAAAACTTCAAAAAATCTTTTTTTTTCCTTTTTGACGATTACTGACTCAGCAATCTTCAAAATTAGTAATGACAAAAAATGTACGTCATTTTTTGTTCAAGATAATTTTCATCACACATGATAGAACAACTAAAATTAAAAATTCATATGCATAAAAATCTCATTTCGGATGCCCCCTTACTGGGGGATGAGGTTCACCATTCCACCACCTTATCCCTTAAACCGTTCAACCGCCCTGACTTCAATTCTATGTGATTATGGCTATTTGAAGTACGTAGAGCTATCGACGGTTAACCAGAACCGTACTCGATCCGGTGTTAGGCCTTGGTTATGATCGGCTCTTAAGTTCTAGAACCGGCCCATGTACGGTTTGTCAACTTCAGGTTCCGATATAATATACATTTTGTTATGACAGCTAGTCATGTGGATTTAAGCTATAGACTAACAAATATATTACTGTATTACACCTTAATTACTGTACAGCAAAATGTTACTTGATTTTTAGCGTTTTAAAGGCCATGCAGTTCCAGTCCGGCTTTGAAAATATTGCATAATATGTGGGCTGGATTTTGGGTATGAAATAAATGGTTCTTAATAAATAAATTCTTGAAAATTGAGAGCTATAGTTGAAGTACTTAAGCCGAAAACATTAATGGAAATCCGCCGAAAAATCATCCAAAAATTAACAAGAGCAAAATATTGTCAAAAACATGCCGCCCTCTACCTACAACCCACAAGATTACCTATCCTTTCCTGAAAAATGGTTACTTTCAGATTACGACAACTTTTACAGATATTGGCATGGCATTCATGATGTCGGCATTACACAATTTTTGAGCTCCAACACAATTTCACTAAAATAATCTTACAAGCCCTCTAAATAGGTATATATGTTCATTATACTCAAAATAGTTTCTTACATTTGGGACATGTACGTTCAAAAACAGACAAGATTCGCTCCCGACGTAATCATTTTCTAATAAATCCAACTGTAGACATTTGGCTCCATAATCGAAAGCATGCAAAACTCCGCTCCATCTTTCAGGAGGCTTAGGTGGCTGAAATTAAATCCATTATGATATTAAAATAGCTTAAACTATTTCTATGTTTTCATGCTCTACCTAATCAGTAGGGCTTTCTTGAAGAACAGCCAGCTTACCTCAAAGCGAAGTTCTCCAATAGGTGCCTTGGCATATGGAATTCCCAAAAAGTCGTTGTAATGACGGCCATTTCTAGAGATTGAAAGTTTTCCTTGGACTTTGCCTTGATTAATCGTCACCGTCGTTCCTTCAATTATCTTTTCTCGTCTGAGCCACGACTGTAATTTGATGATTGTCAATCCGAACGTCAAAACAAGTAGAATTGAGCGTATGGAAAACATTGTTGCTCTATTTCAATAATCATAATGTCATTAATGAAATTGATTGTTTTTGAATCGTGACCATGCATGTATTAAGCCTATTACTATATTTATAGAATTATAGGTAGGTAGGTATATACAAAAAAGTTAAACTGCATATAAAATGTTTTACTGGTATCAATAAATTCACAAGTACAATGTGAATTAGGTGGATTTTTGGCAACGCAATGTATTTCTAACGTATTCTATTTTTCACAGGAAATCCCGGAATTTTATTAGCTTCCCTCGGTTACTTGAGTAAAATTATGCGACATAAGTAGAGTATGTACATTTCAACGATATGCTTAATATTTGTAGATCGTTCTTTTGTTCACAATATTGCTGCTTCCGTTCCTGATGCCTGATATGGATAACCAACAATATTATATTATTGTCAACATATTATTGATATAGGTATATAATGTTTGATATTGAATTGATATTTATAGCTTGTTGCATGATTACATCATTACTTACATGTACATGTAAGTAATGATTACATGTACATGTAAGTAATGATTACATGTACATGTAAGTAATGATTACATGTACATGTAAGTAATGATTACATGTACTGAATGTTATTGTTATTACCATTAGGTATAATATAAATAACTCATTTCACTGACCTTCATATACTTGTAATAATTGCAGAAATCAAACAGAATGTCATTTATAGTAAATGACGATTGGAATCCATCGAATGTGTGTTGTATTTTCTATCAGAGATTTCTAGTTTTGTTTCATTAAGGTTTCTACGTTTGTATTATATTTAAAATACGGCACATATTTTACATTAAAGTGGTATTTTAAAGTTGAGTTTTACCTGATATTGCATTTATCGGAAAAAAATTCGTCTTTATACATTATAACGTTTTGGGAAACTGGATACACAATAATGAGTCTCAATTAATTGCAGTCTCAAAAATGGTAAAGCTAAGATGGAAAAAAATACGAATGTCATGAAGAGTTTTAATTTATTTACTATTATTTAATAATTCTTCCTGAAGGAGCTCCACAATTAAATAGTTGTTATTTGATTAAACGTGTATTTATAATATAAATATATGCACATATATTATGTATTATATGTTAAAAACTTGGATCATTTCCTTCTTAAATTATAATCTATTAACTATCTGCAGTGTTTTTTTAATTGGTTACTTTTTGTTTGAACCTATTAGGTCTTTTTCTGTTCGAAAAGCTAATCGGTTTGCCAATAGCTAGTTTTAATGAACCCTTCAAAGTTATACTTAACTATAGCTGGTCTAGGCACCTTATACTGTATTATGCTGTGTCTGCACAATCAAATAGATTTACGCTGGAGACTATGAACCATGAGCTGCGTATATTGTAGAAGGAATAAGAAAATATTGATTCATTTATTGATTGTCTCGAAACTTTTGAATTCACCATTAATCGAGTTCAGTAATTCTAACTGTAGTATCTAGGTACAGCACTGCTATACTTGGATGTGCGTATTCCTAAGATTTCTAAATATTTAGAAACTAGAAAGGAAACAACTATCCCGGTAATGCTGTACAAAAATGAAAAGAAATTGCCTTTTTTAACTATTACGTGGACAAAAGAAATATTGTCGTAGTATTTTAAGTTTTAATTTGCGAAACAGGTTTTACAAATTATAGGAGGAAATTGGCAAAGAGTAGGCAGTTATTCACTTTTTTATTGTTCTATTATAGTATTACCACTGTGTATTGCACTATTGCTCACTTATGTGCACAGCGCTTCATGGATGATATGACTAGTAGTAGTAGTGGGTATATGTCGTAGAAGATTGTACAATACACTTAATACAAAAGTGTCGTGAGCTTTCCTTCTATTCAGGGCCGTACCCAGGATTTCTCTTTGGGGGAGGCTAGCTGGAAATGCATTTGGCGAAATGTGATTACGCATATGAAATAGGAACAATTTGCCATTTTTTGTATGATACATTTGAGGTCATTTGGGGAAAATAATCAAAAAATACATAAAATTCGCCCGTAAAGTGAAAAATTTCGCAATTTTTGGTAATTTTTTTTGGAAAATAATATATTTTTCAGGATTTATGCTACAAGAATTGGTGAAAAACACATATGTATTTATAAATTGATTGATTGCCTATAATACTATCATGTTCAATAAAAAACCTAACAATATCTAGTGAAACTTTAGAAATCCTGGGGAGGCTTAAGCCTCTAAGCCTCCCCCCTCGGTACGGCCTTGCTTCTATTGCATAGTGCTATTTCGATTCATGCTTCGATTCTTGTCTTCTAATTATTTAGAAACACTGAATAATTTTTGACTACCTTTTGCCACTTCCCCTCGTCATTTCAAGTGTTAATTCCCAATCAAATGAGGTATCTTAAGTTGGTCAATAAAGCAACTTTAAACATTTTCTTAGATCACGTTCGTCAGCGAAAAATGTTGTGAAAAGTACTACTTTTTTGATAACCATTCGTAAGAAAATGGAGCCCACCTTGCAAATGGTGCATGGGGCAAGTGACAAAAATATGAATTGTTTCTGCAAATCAATAAGCAAAAAAGTTAAAATATCACTCCATGAGTGGTATTAATAATAACTGCACTGAACTATCCCCTACGACATATGTATACACGAAGGCCTGCGCCAAACAACATTATAG
Source organism: Pogonognathellus longicornis (assembly GCA_034694085.1). NCBI lineage: Eukaryota > Metazoa > Arthropoda > Collembola > Entomobryomorpha > Tomoceridae > Pogonognathellus > Pogonognathellus longicornis. The sequence continues at coordinate 10,404 of JAQFYB010006926.1, forward strand.
ACCGAGTCGATTTGTAAACTTTGTAGTATATTGTGGCAGAACCCGTACAGAGAAAAGCATTCATCGATTTTCTCCAGGAGATGCATAATACTATTCTACCCGTACTTTAAGCACTAGGTGTATAGGGACATAAATATTATATACACATGTTATATCAGTATTCAGGACAAGAGCAGCAGTAAGTTGACATTGCATTTTACATTTCACTACGTTCAATGAAAAACAGTTTGTCGTAAGACAAACTTGTTGGGAAGGAAGTTGATTGGGATAGTTCTACCATTTCCATTAAACTATAAAATATATCGAAGTCCAAAAATGAACATATACAACGGTTGAGGCTATTTTGTTTATAGATTGAGTTTAGTGAATTACTCTAGATTGAATAGGTAATTAGATTATCAGTGGAAATGACATCTTTACTACATTCCTAAAACTTCTGCGATTCCTAATTCACTCACTAGATCTACGCTAGTAAAAATGGCGCCAATTTCAAATCGCCAGCAGATTGTGTAAATATTTCAACTTTCAAGTTATACTTGCTTCAGCAAGTTTTGCTGATGCAAGAATTTGTTGATGGAAATGCCTCGCTATGTATGTTTTGGCAATTTTATCCTCCACCAGTGATGCGCAATTAGTGCGCGGACAGATTTGGACAGATTGGATGTCAGGCAAGGGTAGTCTGAAACAAAATGCTAGGGTAAAAATTGCTAAAGCAGTGATAACATCCAGTGGCGGATCTAAGATTTTTCAAGGGGGGAGCGTGTTTCATTCATATAAGTAATCACATCGAATAATTTCTAGTTATTTCTTGCCGTATACAGTAATCGATTTCCGGGAAGGAAAAATGCAAATATGACCAACAGACAAGGCCCAAATCATTCATAGCGGCATTTTTTTGTCAGAATCAACACAAAATGCATCATTTTCCTTCATTTTTTCCTTTTTGTTGCAATTTTATGCCAAAAATCTCTTTTTGGGAATTACGCCTTCTTATCTAGTGTACAGACACAGAATAGAGATAAAGTACAGTAGAAGAATAGGCAAGGCCTTGTACAAAATCGTGGAGCCGAATAACATGTTT
>JAQFYB010006927.1:0-11484 GCA_034694085.1 Pogonognathellus longicornis
AGCCAAACTTTTTACTACTAAATCGAGTTCGAGCCGAGTTCGAGCCGAAAATTTTCGAGCTGAGTTCGAGCCGAGCCTGAAAAAATGTATGCGTTGCCACCTCTAATACATAGGAATTAGGTCTACAAAATATTGTGACACTTTGACTTTTAAGTTCGAAAGGGTAAAGTCATAGTCATACCCAAGAGACAGCGTTATCAAAATCAAATCAAGTTGTAATGTAACGAGGGACTTATTGTTGCACGATACTGAAAGAATTTTCTAGACTGTATTGACTATTTATGACGTACAAATATTGAATAAAGTTTAGGTAGTTAAACTAGTGTCTGCATGTAAATAGTTTTTTTAATAGTTAAATATAATTTATTTCAACACATATGAGTACAGTGTATCTTTATGAGGTCCATTTATGTGACATAATGTCATTGAAATGAGAATGTCATTCAGCTTGCATTATACAATATACTGTACAATACCTACAATACACTTTCCTATTTGCTGTAATGAAAAGGATACGAAGAAGGTTCTGAGGAACCAATCATGTAATGTACATACAACTGCAAAAAATATTTTTTCTGCAATATATATTTACTAGCCTAGGCATAAGTAGGATGAAAGAAAAAGGAAAAATATTTAAGCACATCTCGATTTATTGGAATAATGAAAGTGAGAATAGAGTTGATTACTGAAGTTAATATGTTTTATATGAACTGGAGGGAAAAAATTCATTACAACTGATTTTTTTCATCTGTAATTCTCACCGGTTTATGTCCCGAATGAGAGAGAACAATAGTCAAAGGATTTGGGCCATGAGATGTCGCAGACAAAAACCTCGTTTGTATTTTATCTCAAGGATTTTCTCATCCATCTTTTCCTTTGCTATATGTCCTACATTGACTTGCGTCGAATTGTCGTGAGTTGGCGACAACGAAATAGATTTCTAAAGCAAATACGAGCGTTTCCATACAAAGAGGAAGAATCGAACTCTCCATTAGTTTCTTTAAACCCTCTCAAGCGATTTAATCCTTTTCAGAAGGATAATTTGATTGTAAGAAATACTGTGCGAAAAAAACTTTAAGGTAGGTTCACTTCAGTTTAGATACGACCCCTTCTAGTTTTCGCAATGGGAGATTTGTCTCTTCAAAAAAGTCTACAGCAAATAAAAATTAGAAGTTCAATTTCTTTGAAACTACTTGCATCACCCACCTACAAAGCTATACCTACATAACCTACTGACTCCAAACTCTTCCTTCCGATCCTTTCCCAACTCTAACTTTCCTCTTGGGAACAATTAATTACTTTTATTGGCAGTCGTGTCCATAAATAACTTCATGCAGAAACTTTACTTAATAGGCTGCTCCAGGATTTTTTATATTTTTTTACTAAAAATGGAACTCTTTGCAAATTTGTGCACAAACGATTTCTCTGCCTTATCTTTGGAAAGAAACTATTATTGTTGGCAATAATATTTCACTCACTATCAACAACATCTGTAATCCCATCAGCCCATATATTTTACAAAATACATAGTGCCTTGCTTTGCTATACTCAAAATTATACTTCATTCTCTCTAGAATTCGCTGTACTGAATTTAGTTAATATAATATTCTTGCTTTTAATTAGAATGATGTATATAATCAATTTATGCATATAATTACATTATAGATTAACATACATACAACATAACTACGCAATGTAACATTCAAATCTCTGTACCATGGGAAAATACCATCTAAAAATAGAACATCACATACACAAGTTCATGCGTCTGACATTTTACCTCATGGAAACACACATTTACGATCCACCTACATACCCGTACACTTAAACATCCAGAAACTTCAACAAAGACTAAAGAATTCGATTATAGGAAGGAGCCATGGAAAATACGACAGATCTGTCGAAGTACCTACTGCTTTTCGACTAAGTGGCAGCCGACATTATGGGAAAAGACCAAGTAGTTCTACCACACTAGATTTCCACGATTATATTATACTAGTGAATTAGTGCCCGCGCTATGGGCGGGGAAAGGAGTGAATGCAAGCAAAGTATAAAATTAAAGTTTAAGGCCAGTTGAGCTGGTCTTTCCTGAATCTAGATAGATCTAGATAAATTCTTCTTTGATTTCTGAGAAACAATTGGAATATTCGGTTTTCATTACATCAAACTTTTCTCAATTCCAATTAATAAACGTAATTTTCTTAATTCAAACTTCTTCCTTTTCATCCCCTCCCAAATCACCCTCTATTGTATTTTTTACAGTCTTACCTCCTCCCACCTTTCTCTGTTTAATTTTTCAGAAAATTATGTACCTTCTTGACCTATTTCATCTTCAACAAATTAAATGTTAATACATCTTCTTTTCTTATTATTATTATACTCTCTCGACTCTTCTTGTGTTACTCTAATTTTCTTTCTCTCTCTCCGCACTTTCTTCTCTAATTTCCTCACTTTCCGCACTTTCTTCTCTAATTTTCTTCCTCTCTTTCCGCACTTTGACGATATTTCTCTAATTTTCTTCAAATTCAATCTTTCCCGAGCTTCCATTTTTCTCTAATTTTCCTAAACTTCACTCTTCCCCAATCTTCTCTTTATTTCTCTAAGTTGCCTCAAATTCGTTATTTCCCGATCTTCTTAGTATTTCTCCAATTTTGTTCAATTCCACTCCAGTCAGCTTGGTAATTGTTTAAAAATAAATGGCAATATAATTTTAAAGTCATTACTGATTGCTTACACATTTGCACATAACAACTTTATTTATTGAGGATGAAGGAATTTGAAATAATATGATAACATTTTATGTCGGAGCTCATTGATTTAAATATTGTATCATATCAATAAGCGCATATATAGCTTTGATTTCAATATTACGTAGATACCTACGCATGACGTATATAACTGACATTTTATTCTCAGTTGGACAATTCTTTCAATTTTTTTTCAATAATCTAAACTAAGCATTACTGACCACCTAATTTGCATTTAACGATTTTAGTCTATTGGGTATACCTACTATGATATTGCTCTGTGTAGGTCCATTTAGATATTTGCGTTCAGTTTGTAGTTCAGGTTCAGCCAACGGTAGTCAGTGTCTTTATTTTGTGGCTGTAGAGTAAATAGTGTGGCCAGACTGAAAATTTCTCTTGGGACTCTCTACCAACAACCACTCACAATCATAAACGGTATTATTGCCTCCCATCCTTTCCTTTGCTTGCTCACCGAAAAGACAACTGTTCTATTCTCTTCCGTGTAATAGCTAGCAGTTCCTTTTCTACTACCAACAGACCTACTCTTCTAGACCAACACATATAAACCATCTGAAATATTACTATCACAACTTTGCCAACAGTAGTCTACGTGTACATTCACCTTTATCTCTCTTACAGCTCTTACACACTGAAACTACAATATAAATCCATGTATAGGAATCCATACTTATACAACACACGTCCGTATACAGTAGTATTGTTAGCACGGAATGTTTCGTTAAAGTATAAGTGTCATGCCATGCCATAATACCATGGGATGTCAAAATGCCATTGCCCAAAACACTACTGTGTACGCTTTGATACGATTATGTCTTGTTATGCTTTTCCCCATTCCAATTCCAATCTTGCACACAATTGCCAGCAGCAGCAGCCTTCCTTGTTCGCAGTGCCTACTGCATATTATAGTCTTCTACACTTGCACAAGCAGCAACCATATACATACAATCCCAGGGCGAGACAAAGTTGTTCATATATGAATATATGAATAAAGTATGTACATACTACAACTTTAGAACTTAGAACTGGACTTGGCTTGCTCTTGCTGTGGTCAACAGTTAACAACAATAACAATAATAACAACACACGAGGAAAATTACACACCACTAAACACTGAATTGAAATGAAACTTTCGCAAATGATAATATTATGTTGAGGTTGCTATAATTTGAACATAGTCATGTCATAATACAGATAAATACATAATACTAGGTCATACAGTCAGCATCAATATATAACTTCTTGTTTTAGCTGTCTATATATGATACGATCCAATGATAGCATTTTGTATACTTATGTATGTATTATGTATGTAAGAGTACTTTAGTAACCCATTTAGGCTCACAGAGTCACTCTGTACTGTAGGCATACACATCGTTTATTGTTATCATCGCGCAATAAACCGCACAATTAATCATGTAGTACAACTTTAGCCTTTTAAAAGGTTTAATTATTTGTTTAGCGTGTAATGTGTATGATTTCGGAGTGTATGGTTCTTCATGTAATATTTTAGTGTTTTACTAGATATCGTGTTGCCCTTATGCATTATGATCGTCTACATAAGATACTTAATGGTATGGAATTACTCATTTACTCACTACAGTAGGTGAGATAAATTTATTATGTTCGGTTCCATATATTATAGTAGGTAGTGTAGGTTTAGTAGGTAGCATGTGCTGCGAAGCAAACACTTGTTCTTCATTTGTTCAAATACCAGAACAGCTCATATTATTATTAGGCATGTGAAGTACCCACTAGACACTAGCTACCTCTACAAATCTATATAATGAGAAAATGATTTATTTGACATTACGTTATTTTTATTGCCATACCAGTTATCAAGTAATAAAACGCTTTACCAGTAGCTTCTCTGCAAAACTACAAGCTGCACTAAAGATACGAGAAAGAGAGTTCGTTCAGCAAAGACCATGCATTCTCTTCACATTTTCTCTCACACTCAGGTTGCACAAGTATGGAGAAGGCGGAAATGGAGTGAACAAAAATTTTGATACCCCAATAAGAAAGGGAAGAGATTACAAAGGAAATAATATCAGTATTGCGTCTCGTTCAGAGTTAGTGCATTTTATGAGCGTGTGAAGGTGTGAATGACTCACACAATATAGAAAAATGAAGCGAAGCGATGAAAGGAGGTGTAATTTCTTACAGAGTAGTCCAATACTCTTGTTGTGTGCTTCCATTTGTATATGTGCATCCCTAACTGGTAACAAGACACAAGAGAAGAGAGACAGGGAGGAAGAAAAAGGAAAAGAAGACGGAAAGAAATCCTCTTTCTCAAGTGACTGCATAGAACGTATATTATATTTGAGTATTTACTTCGTTTGGCTCGCCTTCGCCTTCCTGTTCTTGTACACTTACACTTACAGATATTGCTGTGTGTGTTGTGTGTTTACGTTCATATTGCAAAGGATTTCGAATGTCTGTAAAGATATAGTACACATGTACATATATACTCAAGACTGAAATGTAGTGCAGTAGTCGTATGTTGGAAAGTAATTTGATAGAGAGGAAATGTGCAAAAGCAAGGATGATTTATAGGGCAGCACACGATAAACTTGAGTGGGAAAATGGAGTCTCAGGAAAATAACAACAGTGGAAGATGTTAGCTCATACTTCACATATGACACTATAATACGGACCATCATATAAACCATGCTTTAGTATAGGTACACTAAGTGTAAAGCCACTATTACGGAGTAGATGAATATATGGGGAAGTAGGTACAAGTTTAGTGTAGGAAGAGATATGCTACAATACTTTCATACTTTTGACTACTAGCTGCGTAAATAAAGATAGTGGGCACGCTCCGGTAGTTAATAAAATGTCGGAGATTCTACCAGAAGTACTTTGAGCAACCTATATATTTATAACTGTATTGTTATGTATTGCGTCTGCTACCAAGAAATGAATGAAGATGTATTGTGGATGCCATGACAGACTGTATGAACCACAAAATGCGTATCTACTAATACTTTGCTAACATTTTTCCAGAACATGTCATTATTAAGCAATTAAAATAGTATTTTACTACATATTACAGTATAGGCAGGTAAGTAAATTGGTTAATATAATAATACAGATAATGCATTTAGTTTTTGTAGAAAAAGGAGGGTGGTAATTATTTTATTGAATCGACTGAATTTTATTATATGAATAATACAGATGCAAATTTGGCAGAGTTGCTCAAAGGACTCAGTACTATCAATTTTGGTTAAAATTTACAACTAACCTTTTAAAACTTAATTTAACAACAATGACTGACACTGTAAAATTGATATTGCTACACTGGTTAAAGTACTATGATAGTTTTATGAAGTGTACTAAATAACAAGAGGAAATACGCTTAGGAAATTCGCCAGATGCACTTTCTTTCCTTGGAGAAAATTTAACCATGGGAGAAAGTGAGTTTGTGCCTATACTTTGGTGGGTTTTGTGTTGTAGGAGTCTCTAGCTGTTTTACTTTACATGTACACCTACATTACTACATATATCTAGGTAGCTAAAGGCATAAATACTTATAAGCGAAACGAAGCTCGTCTTTAAAATCAAGACTGTAGGTACTCACTCATGGGCTATATTATGTACACGTGAATGGGTGAATGGTAGAAGTCTGAAAATAAATGTGTTATACTTACTTAAGGCGTATGTGTAGCGACTGAATGGGCACGCATACACAATTGACTCGAGTGTATCAGAATTCAGTTTAAGTTAAAGATGGAGAAATTCCTCTCGCACGAGAAATAAATACAGAGTACTCTCAGTAAATATTCCTTACCTACAGTCCTACTTAAAGTAACAAATAAAATCTCTTACTACGTACAAAGATTCAAACCACTTACTCAAGGAGAATGAGAAGGAAAGCCTTGCACACTTGCATTGTACAATGCTTTGACTGAGAGCACAGCACTCCAGCAGGGAAATGTATAAGTAAAAGAAATTGTAAATAAGAATGTTCCTGGCTGTCTCATAGAACCCATTACATATAGTCAAACCAATCCTTAGGCAGCGATACAGTCCAATTTTACACAGGCTCAAAAATTGCATACGAGTACGCTTCACAGGCTAAAAATTTAGTAGGAGACAAGTTCGTAGACCAAAAATTACATTGTTACACATCGTGAACTCATTGTATTTCATCGTATTAGAATAATTGAGCGAGTTCCTCAAGAAATTGTATACTGCAAACTAGCGTTTTCAAATAATTCACCACATTTCGATTGCGGTAATCCATTTCAATGTTTTTCACTAAAACACAAAACTAACTATTTTCTTGCCGATAGTTGTGGATTACCCAGATTGGATTGGCGAGATAGCAAAATAAATCATCTGCCTTTACTTGTTTGATAAACATAATGAGTTATTTGTAAATACAAAATGGTTTGCATATAATTACTTTAAAATTATATATTTTCTCTATAATATATTTGCTGTAGATGCTATGGTGTTGTCGTTGTCTGGCAAATCATTTATTGCTTAAGCACTATATTATACGTAAAAGAAAAAGAAAAGTAATTATCAATTCTAGTAGACTCTCTATGTTAAGATGTCTATAATATAATTGTTGTACAGTACCTACTGTACATATATTATGCGTATCTTCCTATGCAAAAAGGTTTGCCTATGAACCGTCTTTCGTAATAGGTAAAATAGGTATATAGTGTATTTAGTAAGTACATTTATCTATGTAAAAATAAACTAGGTACTTGTCGCTGGAAACGTGACTATAATAAAAGCCTTATGAGCCGACCAAGAATCAAACAAGAGAAGACTGTTTTCCCTGGTCGGGTATAATCTTTTGGTCCACATCACAATTTCAATTTGCGCATAACAAAAGATCAAATCTTGCCTAATTTCCACTCACATCGTTTACATACTGGCAACTATCAACCATCCTTCCCTTAACGTTTTCCTCTCTTGACTTCATTTAAGACTGTTGGAGTTCCGTTCAATTTTTCTCGCCTTTATGCACACTACACTAGAGCGTATTGTGTTTCAAACTAGTTATACGTTCAATTGGATATATGATACCTACTTTACATTATACCTTTATTCATTACCAACTGTATAATAGACCTTCCATGCGATCAAATGAAAGTCTAAAAGTTATCCTAGTATATGCTTACGCATGTCTGCATGAGTTGATCTAGTTGAGAAAGGAGAAGGAGTAAGACATAATGTAAATATATAATCAACTGTGTGTGAATTCGCATGTCCTATCTAACGGCTTAGTGTTACACATTTTACATTATTACTAACTACTACGCAGTTAGAACTGCTAGCTAGGTACTAAGAGGTAGCTAATATTTACTTAGTCACATCCAGAGTCACAACCAAACGACTAATGCTTAGTACTACTACACTGAGACATAAATATACTCACTCTTACTCTTACACATACTTAATGCTATTTGTAGTGCATAGTAGTTCGTAGCAGATCCAGATCCAGCACAGAGAACATTCAGTTAAGTTAAACTACTATCAACTATCCCACCAACTTTGGCTGTTAAAATTAAGGTTCGACTCCAATTTGGCATCTGATTCCAAACAACCCAACCAGGATTTCTAATGTTCTTCCCACACTACTACGACTACCACTGTGCATTACGATTACACACGTTAACCTCGTATTTATTTCGATAGTATAAGGAATTAAAGTAGTATCTATGTTTACAGATGAACTTAAAATTCATCTCTGGCACAGGTAGTACTGTATTAGTAGTCGTGACAGCAAAATAGGTAGGCACTAGGTATTAGACAGCAAAGCAGACATCTCACACAGAAGTAGGTAAGTAGAAAGTCCACATTTTGCAAACAAACTCCTTCCTGGCTAAATATGAACTGGTTATGTTTGCTCTACCTATTAACACGTTCATTCTACTCGTAATTACAGAGTATTTCATTTGCTGTGCACAATAATAACCTACTAAGCTTATACCCAGCTTTTTGTAATGTCATTAATCATTTCACCGTTCCTCTGTAATTACTCTCATATGCTCCATATAATTTATGCAGCTCTATGAAAACAATATTAGGGTACTCACAGTCGGCTTCGCATATTATTTCGTTCGCAGATTCGCAGATATCTGCGAAACTGCGACGGACTGCGAAGAAAGTCGTTCGCTGATTGGTTAAAGCCCATCTGCGATCAACTGCCCAACTGAACATGCCTCAAGCCGTCGCAGTTCATTTCGCAGCTCGCAGACAAGCAATCATTTATCAATTCAAGTAGGGTCGCTCACACTTGCTGGCGTCGCAGTTTGTAGTCATGCGCATTAAACTGCGAATTAATCTGCGAAGACTTTGCGAAGCCGACTGTGAGTACCCTATATGAAAGAGGAGTTAAAAAGTTCTCAAATCTGGAAAGCTAATTCTCTTGCAAATCAAGAAAACAATTTTTAAATTCCCACCAGTAAGGGGCTGGGTTTTTGGAAATTCCGGTGACACAGTTTTAAAATTTAATATTACTATTTCACAAGTGTATAATAGATATTGCAGTTTGTAGTTTCCTAATGGAGGGTTGTAATGAAGCGGGGTCGTAGAGAAGGGTGGAATTGTAAATGATGATAATTGATGAAAGAAGGTTGGTGGTAAATATTGTTATAGCCAGAGGAATTTTGGGAATAAGAAAAGGGCAATAAATTAGGCGACTAATGGAATTATGAGTTAGAACGGGGATGAGTCTGAAAAGTAATTGAATTTCCTTTCTGCATCCAACTCCAAGACGGGTTTTCAATTCTCATTGCTTCATTGCTTTCACATTTATTTGCTCTGTCGTCCGCAGCACCAAGACACGGACTGCCACATTGTCGTCAAACTCATCGCCCAACCACAAAAGCAACCTTCAGCATCATTTTCACTCTAATCTCAACTCCATCCAACTGATCCTCCACCCATGCATGATTTTGTTGAGACTTGAAGCACAAGGAATTCAAATCCCTTTTCAAAATATTTGCAAAGCTTCCTTTTCTTTGGCCACGCAATTCATTTGCATTTGTCTCGTCCCTTCAGAGCCCTGCACTCTGAACCTTCTTTGTAGCAAGGAAGGATATGAGGAGGAGGAGGAGGCCTCAATTAGACTCCTATTAACATTTTCCCATCTTCCTTCCTCCCTCGACATATTATCATCCTTCTCAAGTCGGAGCTCAACTCTAAAATGTTTATTTATTGCTACAGGCACAGTTGGCACAGCACAGACATAATAATATTTTCTTTCCAAGTAAATCGTTCAAACCCTTTGTCGACATTTCACAGATTTAACTCGCATTATTCAAATAATGTTCTCACAAACAACCAGTAACACTCCCATGGCAAATATATTCAAACACAATATTTCCAAATATTGCTCAATTTACATTTGCTACTCAAGACTCGTCATCGCTAAAATGAAGTCTGCCAAAATATCCACAACCCCACCGACAATTCATTTATTTTATTTCCCATCCAAAAGGAATCGAAAAACTAATAAATACAGAATGGAAGTGACAGGATAATGCCTGTACCTGTGGCCGGTACATTTTATGTACATGGTCAGTGTACAATTTGCGATGGAGGCTACGCCGCGCCGGTACATTTTATGTACATGGCCAGTGCACAATTTCCTATGCAGGTTACGCCGCTACATTTTATATACATGTCTAGTACAAAATTTGCGATGCCAATACTAGTGATGGCATTGCCGCTATGAAAACTGAACTAGTGTCGGTCGGGATGGGATGCATACTTTTTACCCTGAATTTGAGGCCTAGTACACTTTTTTTTATTGCTCAACAAAGTTACATTTTTCGATTTTAATCTTAGTTTTCAACACGCAAAAGTGAAGATATATACACATTGTTGAAGTTTCGACATCTGCGTACATTGAATACACTTTGCAATGCTACACGTTTACCACTGCAAATACGGAAGTATAAAAATACCCTCATGTGGGATTGGCCTTAGGGGTATCATCGATTTTTACTATTTTTTGCATCATTTATTCAAATACGGAAGTATAAAAGTTAAATGTTGTGTGCATCGGAAAGATTGTAATATTCATTGTACCCCAAATACTACGACAGAACACACAATGCATTGTCTCAACTTTTTTTATTAGGTAGGTACAAGAAGTGTATACATTCGCAAATAATATTGCAATCTTCCATATTTTGATGCTTACTCTTTGTTTTGATAATCGATATTTCTTGGAGCAGACATATTTATAATCAATGTATCAAGAGACTGTATCTAGAGCCAGAGCATTAGTATACCTGCCCCCCCCCCCCCGAAATTCCAAAAAATAGGCTATTTTACCAAAAATGGCTCAAAATCGCGAAGCAATTATTCAATCTGATATTAAGTTGATTTTCGTCCAATTTAGTTCAATTATTGGCGCTATGAGATATAATTGTCATTTATAATAAATTTTTGACACTGATGCCCCTCGTAACCAAATCCTGGATACGGTCTTGGTGTATTATATACTGTAGTTTTAGTAGTGCCATGAGTGTACCTAGAGTAAAAATAGAGGTGGAAGACGGAAGGAAGTTGTTTGGTGTCCGAAGATGCGGAGAGATTGGAGAGTGGATTCCATTATAATTCTATAAGGGCGGTCAAAATTTTCTTTGATTGCCACATAACCCACACTAAAAAAAACTAGAGATTTTTCTGGTTCTAAATCACCAATATAGAGATTTTCATTTTTTTTTGAATTGCTGTGAATGTA
>JAQFYB010006928.1:0-11483 GCA_034694085.1 Pogonognathellus longicornis
TGAGTATCCTCCATGTCTATCTCCAAAGATTTCTTTCGTAATGCATTACATTGTAGTGAGTTTTCAGTATATATATAATATATATACAACAAGCAATATGTCGACATTTCTCTCACAAAAATTAACCAAATACCTACATTGCTCTTTTTGAGATTAAGGTCAATGTACATGCTGGATTTATACTCGATAAAAGTCAAGGCTAAAGTGTCATCGCCATCACATCGGCATAAGCAAATTTAAATTAATCTTGGAACTTTAATGAATTAATTTCATTTCATAGAGTATTGCTATCTTTGCTGCTATGAAAGAGAAAAGCTTCTAAGGATCCGTTACACACACTAGTTCCAAAAGATTGTTGGAACAAAAGTGTTAGCAGTGTAAAATGAAGGTCTAGTCACAGTCAGCTACTTAATTAAATCTCAGCTTTCTCAGAAGCGTCTTCGTCTCGATCTCTCTTCCGGGCTCAACAGTCAATTCATGTCAAATCAACTCTACTTTACGCAACTCGTCTCATCAGCTGAATTGCCTCTTCAGCATTTCTTTTCATTCGCACCAAGAAACGACTTACGAAGGACTATTTTGCCTGCCTTCTTCCTAGTTCCCTTATTCCAAGTAATAAGAATAAAGACAGACAGTAACTAATAGGGATTACGTTATAAAACTCCAGCTGGTTTGTCTTTGTACTATGTGCATTACATCCACTATATCCAGTTTCAATTCTGTGGTCTGTCCATGTACGTATATCGTCAGCAATTTAAAATCAACAAAGAACTTCCTATATTGAAAGGCACACAAAAACATCAATGTGGGGCAATAGAAGTTTCGCCATTTCATGAAGAATAAATTTGCAAATGAGAATTAGTGTATAAAAACAACATGCTGCCGCCACACACACCAAGCGTAAGACAAAACATCCCAGAGACTGAAGATATAATACAGTCTGAAGGCAATTTATAAATTACTATCAATTATGTTTTTATGTAAGTAGTAATACCAACTTATAGTAAAGCTGAAGTTTCAAATAGTTTGTTTGTTTGTTTGTGTATTTATAGTTACAACTAATGATAGAATTAATTGCGGATGTAGGTACTACCTAGTTATAAATTATCATAATATTAAATGTATTCGGTTGATTTTCCAGATTTTAATGTTCATTAATTTGCAAATTTCATCACAAGTAGTATTATGCTCTTATCTGCATAAAAACCACATTTATTCTTATATTATTTCATATTATTCTTAGCGTGGGGTACAGTCGTTAATTATAAGATAAGCAAAGTATATTGCACAGTCAACAGTCTCAGTACCAATACACTGGAATAATGAACTACCTAATCTAGTGTTCTGTGCTCGGCCGCATGATGTGGTTGTTTAATTTTTTATAGACCATTAGTGTTGCTAATGTTTCCCATGAATATTTTTACATGCATCAGGTTTTTTAACGAACTTTATATGATGGATGTACGTAGGTATGTAGATCTACAAAGTACTATTTTAACGTGTGCTTTTCAAAGTAACTTTAAATGTGCAGTACACAAAATGGAAAATATGATGGGAAATTGTTCTAGGAAAACAATTGAGTTGAGATTTTGCATGTTATGTAGAAACTACTCTGTAAGTATACTATGTAAGCCATATAAGATAGTATCTAGAACCTACACAAGAATACCTACAACTATTTAAGTACGTAATTCTTCTATCTACTTATAATATACATACTAGAGGTGTAAACGAGACGAATTTTTCAGGTCGCTTCGAACTTGGCTTGAATATTGCCTGAATATTTCCAACTCGAACTCGTCTCGAATTGGATATTATAGAAAAAATTCATTTTAGCTAAACTAAAACATTTTATTCCAGTTGAAGCTATCATATTTTTTGTTCAGGTTCCGCTCGAACTTAATAACTGTGTAAAAAATCCCGCTTGACTCGTTTGCAGCTCTAGTACCTACCCTTATCTACCTATGTACTTCGTACACAATGCTTAAGCTTGGATACGTGACGGTGCGTAATTAAAGATTTGCTGTGTATATATTTAAATTTAGCAATGACAGCATTTCTTGGTAATGGATATGCACACTATTCCTATTGGCATATGGCATCCTTCAATACCAAATAGCTACATATAGAAGATACTATGTAGGTGCAAAAAGTATACCATTTAAATAAAACTCCTATTGAGGCTGGCTGGAATTAATTTACCTACTTTTCTATACGCAAAACATTCTTCACATTATACTTTGTGTGTCAACAAAAACAACAACACCATTAAAATTTCCGAATAAATACTCAAGCTGTTTTTATTTCGCCCACACTAGAAAATCAAGATTGCCCAACAAACAACTTTATAACTAAAAGAAGATACTAAAGTTAACTTTAACAGATCTCTACATTACTATATCTGTTTCAAAAACATAGTCAAAAGCATACACATAAATTTGTGTCCTTTATACGCAATTATTTTATTGCAGACTGCGCACTCAGATTTAAACACTAGAATATAAACAATTATTTTTTTCACCAGGAACCAATGAAGGAGTGCTGGTTAAAGTCACTCTCCAGCAACAAATAACTTTGACAAAAACAAAATAGTAAACAATTTCTTTTTCGTATAATCATAAACACGAACTTGATCTACAAGTATTTATTGATATATTCAATAGCTCACATTACGAGTGCAGCTCCCATATAAAAACACATGAGGCGACACAACATATACGAGTACATATACCTACATACACTTTCATGTGCTTCATGAATAAAATGGGCAATGGTTTACAACTAACTGTCAGTTCAAGCCGTATTAAAAAAATGACATACAATTACAATACGCTGTGAACAAAACTCATCTTGACTAATGGAAAATATTATACATAATATTTTATGTATACTTAGTAAATACAAAACAACCAGTACTAGGAATCGAGTGAAAACCAAAATAAGATACAAATGCGTAACTAGCAATAAGATAAAGATAAAGAATAGTTTTTGATCTGTTTGGTTGAAGGCCTCTGGTGTATGTACCTATGTATTATGTGTACATACTTTTCTACCTTGTTATTGTATCAATGATATACACGATGAAGCAATACGCTTTTACAGAAGAATAAGATTTGCGTATTTACTAGGATAGCTCTACTAACTGCTGAAGACATGATGAGAATCAAGGAATAATAATTTTGGCTGCTGTTTGTGATATTTGCGTTCACAAAGGTTTGTACTTATTGTTAGTTGACGACTGTAGACGACAGGACGGGATATACATATGATTGCATATCAGTAGTATCGTGTAGAGATGGACGCACAGACAGACGTTGTCATGAGCTCTATTCAATTGAAGTTACTTTTAGCTACATACTTTTTCTATTTTCCTCGATATTGTCTTTCCTCCACAGCTCCATTATTGAAGTCACAGCAAAAGTTACAACAGATAAACTAAAGTGAGTGTCTATGTATTACTTTTACTGTACAAGTGAACCGAAGTACTTTAGTTGTATGCTATTGTTTTATCTTTTTCGTTTACATTTCCATCTCTCTGTTGTATTTGTACAAGCATACAATTCCAGGAGAAGAATAAGAAAAAATGCATTACAATGACTTTGTTTGACGTACATTTGGTCTGGTTTGTAGCTCTTGTATCTACTCTGACGTCTAAACTGATAATTTAGTCAACTAGCTACATAGCATTACCTACAGTCTAACAAAACACATTCCCATGATATCTCAGGCATCTTTAGTGTTGTCAATCCCCTGCTAATCTTTCCAATTATGCTTAGGACATTATTATACTCGTTTGTTTAATTCTTATCACGAAGAAACTTAAACTGTTTGCTACACTGGTACTATCATTGTTTGCAAAAAACAATTGTATGTCTGAAAGAGTTACAATGGATGAAAAATGTGGCGTGAAAAATGTGATGCGTCAGTTGAACTTGATATGCATTTATTTTACTGCTTTTTGACGATCCGATTAAGATAATACTTTTCAAGATACAAGAGCACCATTAGTTTTGCAATAGTCCTTGGACTAACGAAAAACAATAGTGAAATGGAAATCGAGTTTTTTCTATTTAGTTTAATAGGCTTATGTACTTAGGTATTGTTCGTTTTCGGTCTTTACTGCTTTACGTACGTCTTAAACAGTCTTCTTGGTTTTCTGAGTGAATGGACTCAGAAGACAGAAGACTTTTTAGGTGCAAGTAGTGTCTGTCTTGAATAATAAACAGGAAATGAGGAGTTGCGGCAGCTTGGAATTACAGATACTTGTTGTCTACTTACGTACTTCTATGTGTGTGTATAGTAACTACAAGACAGAGCAATATGTCGTACATGTAAGTACACATATTATAAACAAATATCCTTATCGCAGTTAGTATTCATTTTAGGTACACTACACATTATTATCGCATGGTGCTTTTATAGGGGTATAGAGACAAGAAGGAATCAAATTGGGTCACTGAACACTGACACATATTTTATATCTACTTTGTTGAACTTACACTTTGATGTTCGAACAAATAAACTCATACCACGGACGGAATGAACATTTGTTGATAATGTTTGACATAAATTGCGACTAATGTTGTGTATATAGACAAAATAGCATGAAATGAGATTGACAACAGTCAGTCGCATGAATTGCATGCTCTGGTATACAACATATTCTATCTAGCCCACTAGTACTTAAATGTTGTCCTTTGAATTTTTTACGACAACAATTCCATAGTGGTATCATTGCAAACTGAAATAATGAGTAATAATTCTGAGTGTATTTTCCAATAAAATTCTCCTTAAATATTGTCATCTATTTTTGTACTAGATTCACATTTATTCTACAAGGATACTCGAGTCAATAAATAAAATGATGTCCCAATCGCAAAGGAAATTGAAATTAGCCCATTGTTGAGCTGGTTGATGTTTCCATTGACGCATGCATGAATGCATTTTTATTATCTGAACTACCATACTACATATACCTAGTGAATATATAATACACTACACTTTATACTAGGCAGCATCTTGAATTCATGATAAACTACTTTGATTGATATTACTTTTCATTCATTCACGACTTGCCATGTTGTAGCATCTCATCATATTCTGTAATAAAACTAATGAATATATTAAGTATGCGGTACAAGGCACAGAATAGCTCCACGCAGATACAGATACAATATAGGAATGCAGCTTGTATACAGATACTACGTATACATAGCTACGTTATACCAGCGAATCTCAACTCTTACTTTTCAAAACCCACAAAACTACTAAACCAAAAAAGATGTGTGTAATTGGGTCAACCTCCCTTTCCATTCGTCAGAGCTTTCCTTATTTAAATTGCTATACGAACATCTTGCAAGCAACCTAGCACTACAACTTTAACGCAGCACAATAGCAGCAACACTACTATCTGTACGTACTACTACCAAATACACACATAATGTCTACACACATACATACAAACTTATATACCAGTAATGTGATAATAAATGTAACAAATGCTCCTCCACTTCAAGTCTTCGCTTACTTGTTACTTGCTACTATCAGTTTTGCGTTTACGTTTTATTAGACATTGACTACTTTATACTGATACGATACACAAAACTCTGTGCCTACATACTACAACTACATTTCATATTAAAGGGTATAGAGTGTATGTATTTATTGTACTTGCACAATCAACCATATCTATCTTAAATGCTGTATCTTTATACACATGTTGTGTTGATGTTATACAAGTAGAAGGAATCATGTATAAAGTATAGTAGGCAAAATGATTTGATCGTAAGAATTTATGCTCCAACATAATAAAAAACAGCATAAAAGCTTCTTACATTTAGTTGTATGCCTATATATGCACATTGTATGTGTGCTACTCAGTAACAGATAGTGTGGAATATGTGTCTCATGTCCAGTTCTCTTTTGCACATTTAGTCCAGCCAAAAGCCAAGCAACCATTTATGCAAATGACTTCACCACCACCAACACACACACACATACACAGCGGCAACCAAATTCTTACAATCTGATTGAGACCATATGTAATTATAGTATCTCTACATATACAAGCATGCAAAAATTAGCCTCATTTTGTGCACAATCGTCATAAGCCGATTTACAAACACATTATACAGACCTTACACTACATTGTACGTGTTTCTTTATAAACGACCTACCTTCATCATAGTATTTTAGCTTGTTCTATGTATCATATTCCTAAATCATTTATTCCCAATTTCGTCTCCTGCTTTGTAAAGTACACACAATATCAACACACTGCCTACATACATGAATGGCTGATGCCATTGTATTTGCAATTACAGGGAAAACGCGTATTGTTTGTTCGCAGAGTAATGATGTGAATTGAATGTACATATTGTAGTGGTTGGTAGTGGAGTGCAGGACATTTGAACATTTGTATTTGTGTGAACGTATAATCTACCCACCTACTTGTTGTTTCAGTGGACAGACAACAGACAGTAAACAGAACAAGACATGATGGCAATGCACATGTACACGCAGTATGTATATATGTCCTTATAAATGCCAATAACTCGCATTACAGCTTAACAACTTTAATAAATCAGCTGTTAGTTAGCGCCTCGGCCAGAAATCAACTTCCATTTCATTTGACATCAATAGCCAACACACTAAACTAATAAATGATTGAGCAATGAACAACTTTAAGAGATAATTTATACATTTTGTTGTATATCCAATTTTTTGCTGTATATTAGTACACTATTATTTATTCAAAGGCCTGTGTGTACGTACCTTTCAAGATTAAATTCCAATATAGATGACCCAGGGGATTTGCACAGATGGAAATCACTATTTAATGCAGAATCCTATAGTTGTAGGAGTATGATCAGCAATAGTAGTATACTTTTATGTTGTATTTATCTGTGTTTTAACGCTTGTGTAAACTGAAGACGAAATTTGACAGATTTATCGGAACTCAATTATTTTTAGTATCTGTAATGTACTGTTGTGTAGCTTGAAGTATTAAAGTTTTAGTAGAGAGTTAACAATCTAAGAGAATCCAGCTTGGCCAAGCTACGTGCAGAAATGTAGTCTTGCAATCTAAGTAAGTGTTCACGTTAAAGAAAAACTTGCATTAGGAGTAAAGGAACGGAGAAGAGCCAAAGACCCTAGACGGATGTAACGATAAACATAAAATCAAATCGACAGTTGGTGCATACTGCGATACAACACGGACTTTTCTTGTCAGACTAAAGTAAAGGTAGATATATGTAAATTGTAAGTGTGTTTTTCAAATAAATAGACTTTGAATGCTGCTTGGGAAAAAGTAAAGGAAGATGAAAGGAAAGAATGTAAATAGAGTGGATTAAATTGAATTGGATCTCTGACGAGATTGAATCCAAATGAGGGATACTCTGCAAGACAGGACTTACACAGAAGAAAGGACGGAGAACATGAGAAAATTCTTGAAAATGAGAACTGAGTTTTTTTAAAGGCGAAAAAAGTTTTCGGGTGCTTCGACTGGAGTCACTCAGTGAGTCAGAGTCAGCCACTTGCTTGCTTCGGCAAAGTTAAAAGGAAAAAGTCCGAAAAGTAAGTGGGTAGTAGAATGAAACGGTTGTGGCTGGAATACAAGAGAAGAACACTAAGAAGAAACTGAGTTGAGAGAGACCGATATAGAACGTGTAATATTTCTACTTCAATTGCTTTCAGTTGTACTTCTAACTAACACAAGTACTCATCAAGCCGAAAAGGTGTGTGTGCAAGTGTATTCAACTATGTAAAAGTAAACCTGACTAACTATTTATACAACTTTAACTGTACTCTGTATATTTGACTTGCAGTTTTCTTAGTTTACTTAGTTTGATTTTCTTACGAATTAATTTCGTTTGAAGTGTAGTACAGTAGTAGACTTTAATTTTATTTTTACTAACTGTGGTGTATAGTGCAGCTGTCCAAATACTCCAAGACAATAAAAATATCTGTATAAATACAAATAGTAAGTATCTACAACGAAAAGTAATACACTAGTAAATAATGTACCTACTTAAAATGTTTGTCAGACAAATGCAATGAGACTGGACGTGTGGAGTTCTTTGCAAAAGCTGTATTGTATGAATATTTCTGTTCTGAATGTGTTGTCTTTTGTGTTATTAATACTAAGTAAGCACAGACGGAGCGAGAAGCTGTTTGTGGTGTGTGGGGAGCTCAATTCTGCAATGCTTCCATTGGAAAGGCCCATTTACAACTGGACTGGAGTTTGCTGCTGTGTCTGTTCTGGTGCGGTGTAGGTAGAAGAAGTGCAGGGAAGTCCTACGAAAGACTCTCGCAACAGCAACTCTAGATTTGTGGCTCTGTACTTTTTTCCTTCTTTCTTGCTCTATCTTGTACTTCTTATACGCTGCTCCTGCTACGATCGTGTCGAGGATGTTGTGAATGTGAACATGCAGTTGCTATATTGCTATTACTAGTCTTCAGCGCTTTGCAAATGATGATATGACTCGTCGCTCATCTTCCCTCAAGTATTTACATGTCTCGCAGTATTTGCTATGCTTCGTTTCATACAAAACATTGCAAAAAACTTTCATGTGCTTAAACTATGTATTGGCGTATCTATTGTAGATACCTATACAACACACTACATGTATGACGATATATTATGCACCTACCAAAATACATACAAGGTAGTAGGTAGTTGCACTTGTATCGGTCGTAGTGGTGTGTTGGTACATACTTGAAAACAAATATATATGTATGGTAGGTAAATATACTGGATTTTTTTAGCGCATGTAGATTTAAGTGCAAAATTGTAGCATGGATGATGTTTTGGACATCAAGATGAGTTTGACACACTGCTATGCTGTGGTCTAAAGAGGATTTAGTAACTTTTAAAAGTAAAAATGTAAGTAGTCAGGTAATACAGAAGTAAAGTAGAAGTAAGTGCATAATATAAAGCTGTAACACACTAAGCATCTTTACAGTGTAGTTATTCCTATGTACTTGCATGGATGTATTATTGTGTGATGTGACCTATGCAGCCTATACAGAAGCTATGCTATCCACGTTGTATTTTTATCGCTAAAATAACTAAAATCGTATACAGCTTGCCATTGTACGTTATGGTAAGTGTATATAGGATTTGGTTGTAAGTACTTACACATATTTCTGTAATGGCTTGATGTGGTTGAGAGTTTGTGGGCTAAAAACTCAAGCCTCAGTTGAAATCGTCTTGTGAGTAGTTTTCTATATGAGAATATATCGTTGAGCTACGCCATTACATTATACGGAAGGATGTGGAGAGAAAGGGCAGAAAAGTACTCTGTCTCAATCCCATAGACTCCAGGAGAGAGAAATGTACTCAGAAGATGCCTAGTCGCAACATGTTGTCAGGAAAGTGCATTTAGTGTAAAATTCCTCGGATTTGTATTCGAATCCACGTTGGCCCAATGCACTCTTGCTATATAGTAAGGTTGTATGTATGTAATCTCTGTGTTGAATTGGCGCATGTTTGAGCTTGCTTGCCTTAACCTTAGTTGATAACACGCATAACTTATATTATCACTGTGGGCATCTATGCGGGAGTTCTTATGATTCCATTTAATACTGAACTACTAATGCTTCCAGCATAACGCAGTGGTAGTAGTAATGTAGTAGAAGACTCTCGTAGGTATTACATCATGTCATATACCCCAGACTGCTACTTAAATTTCTCAAGTCAAGCCAAATGCGGAAACCATATAATATCGTGCTTAGTACGAGAAAGTGATACGATGCAAAATTACTACATGGAAGTCTCTCCTAGAGTACTACATTGCATTGCTGTGAGCTGGGAAAGCCAAAAAGCTCTAAGGGGAGGTGTGTCTAGGAGAGTAGCTATTGCATGATACGAATTGACAATAACATCCACTTGGATTTTGGATGAAAGTTTTTGATATTTCAGCTTCGCTAAGCATTTCATTTGCTGGGTTCATGTTCATTGTGTTAATTGAGATACCATACAAATAAGAAATTGTTACGAGTTACTAAACCATGATGCTTACGATATTATGCACAATGAATCATAAATGCCCTTGTATAGCTATTGTAACAGTATCTATGTGAAATCACATTATCTAATGACCTTATGAAAGTTTATGGTTTCTTAGCTGTATATATACCTACTGGGGGTGTATTATTCTATCATCCATTAATTATCAGTGAGAAGTTTCGTCATGACATAATTCTTGATTAGTATTTACTTATGCACGCCCAGGTACACATCGAAATTTAAATATGCCTTGGTTTCTTTGTGTTTGGATTCTGACAGTCAACCGTCAGTCAGCAATCATCATCATTTAATTAAAATAAAATCATACGATTCCTTGAATTGAGCATACTTATAAAAGTACATGGAAACTTGCACTTATTGTGAATCATAAAAACCCAGTTCACCTTCCTTCATCAAGCATGTACATCCATATTTCGGGTTAGTACAATTAGCAAACAATTTTTTCTGTCTACCTACCTGACAACTATTTAGAATCCGCAGGAGGCTGGAATTCATGGAATCAAAGTCAAATTAATTCTCCAAAAATATAAAATTTAATGCTTTTTTGTTCTCATCCGATAAAACAAAAAGTATGTACAAAGATATCCTCATTGAAGTGATTCCTGGAAATAAGGAATGACTTTAAAAGTTTAGCAAAACGAAATTATTCAGCAAAACTACAAAGTTGTGCTTTGAGCTAACTAGCATGCCAACAAAGTAGGCAATAACACAAAGAGAGTACCTATAGCTATGTACTTTATCATTATTTGAAAACAAAGTTTTAAATTTGTGCGTGTACAAAACCAGGATTTACCTACCTACCTGTACCTACATGTGAAAAGAGGCTTTTTATTAGTTTGGTCTGCACAGCCTAACCTTTTACTATCAAACAACTCGTCAAACCTCTTGAGGATTGTACGACAGCTTCAAGTTTCTCTTCTACCGTATCTGTAGTACGGCAAATTCAATTTTTCTAAGTAATGCGAAATGTTCCATCAATACAATAGATTTTAGATTTACCCACGATATGAAGTGTATTACTATTTCTACAAGACACACCTATTCACTCGGCACTCCTACTGGTATTAAGGAAGACATTCTAGTATTCCATCAGGGCACAGAGTGCAAAGTGATAAAAAAAGTTGAGGTAAAAGTAACATGTGTAATTTGAACTATCCATGCGACTTAAATACATAGTACTCGACAGATAGAACGTTATTGTGAATAATATATGTATCAAAGTCGCATACTTCTATCAGTGTAGTTAAGTTCTAAAGAGGATATACAAAGAGGTATAATGTGGATAAGGATTGAGTGTAGTAAATAGTAGGGGAAGAGTGGTGCGGTTGGACCGGCGTGTCGGTTGGACCGGTTGCAATATCTAGCTAAATCCTTGCTCATCTTTGGCGAAATTTTTGATTTAAATGTCTAAATTCCTAATCTGGTCTCTAACAAAAATGTTTTGATCTCCGTT
>JAQFYB010006929.1:0-11483 GCA_034694085.1 Pogonognathellus longicornis
TCCTAGTCAAATCACCGGTGCTAGTCAAGTCACCAGTCCTAGTCAAGTCACCAGTCCTAGTCAAGTCACCAGTCCTACTCAAATCACCAGTCCTACTCAAGTCACCAGTCCTAGTCAAATCACCAGTCCTAATCAAATCACCAGTCCTAATCAAATCACCAGTCCTAGTCAAATCACCAGTCCTAATCAAATCACCAGTCCTAATCAAATCACCAGTCCTAGTCAAGTCACCAGTCCTAGTCAAATCACCAGTTCTAGTCAAATCAACTCTCATACAAATCGAACCAAAGCACTAATGAACCCAAGCTGTACTTCAATGACCTCTAGAGGTCAAACGGTCCGGTAACTTTTTTGGTGCCCTATTCAAACGTGTTGTACGCAACGAGATCTATAATCATACCAACTTTCATACAAATCGAACCAAAGGCACTGCTGAACCCAGGATATACTTCAATGACCTCTAGAGGTCAAACGGCCCGGTAACTTTTTTTGATGTACTACTCAAACTGGATCTACATGTCAAAGGCTACCACCATGTAAATTTTGGGGCAATTTGAACAGAGGGAATTCCGCCCATCTTGACCGTGCCTCCTTCAAAAACCATCAACAATTTTGTGTTTGTTTTAGATAATGCAGTAATCACATCAAAAAATTTCGGATGCTTCATGTTATGAACATTTATTTTAATTATTCGTCCACACCGTTTATTTTCCCAACTTTTATGATGATTTGTTCTGAGGCTGTTGCAGTTAGTGCTTTTTGTTTAATCAGATTCATGACAAAGTGTCAATTTTGTATCAGAGTATATATCATTTACTATTATATTTTGGAATGTTCTATGCTATTGTTTTACTCTTAATGGCTTCCTATGTGCACCAAGAATCCAAAAGCTTCGTAAATATTATTATGAGAAAAAACGATTTCAGTCCATCAAGATTGATGAGAAGCCAACTACGAAGTCTACGAACATTTGGAATCAAACTTGGCGTCTTTCGCATCATAGAGAAAGTAGCCGTTGTAATTTTCTTGATTCAAATTCCCAATGTTATTATTACACTGTTGGCAGCTTTTCCTGTGGTGTAGAGTTTTAAGTACCGAACATTTAATATGAGGCTAAAATGGGCAAGTGTACTCCACATAGTGCGTTTGGTATCTCAATAAATAACTTATTTTATCATAAAAGTTAGCAAATTTGGAAAAATTTGCGCGAATTTGTTGCGTTTTAAGGTTGGACCTAATTCAAAGCGCTTTATGGCGTATGGTATGCGCTCAATTGTAGCTGGTGGATGGTGGATGGTATCGATGGTGGATGCTTTCATGCCACCAACATACAAACCATCCTTCCGTTCAGTAGGAAAAGGAACCGAATCATTGTACATTGTGCACAATTAACTGTCATGAACTAATAATATGTCCGATTTTATAAGAGGCTAGATATACTTTTGGAAAAATAATTGATCAATTTTTTTTGGAAGTTCAATTTATCCTTCTGAAATCATTAAAATTATACAAAGTAAATGTGCGTGAAATAGTGGG
Source organism: Pogonognathellus longicornis (assembly GCA_034694085.1). Taxonomy (NCBI): domain Eukaryota; kingdom Metazoa; phylum Arthropoda; class Collembola; order Entomobryomorpha; family Tomoceridae; genus Pogonognathellus; species Pogonognathellus longicornis. The sequence continues at coordinate 1,537 of JAQFYB010006929.1, forward strand.
AGTAATGTTTTATGTTGTAAAAGTTCTTACATTGATCGTAAACATTGAATACTGAAAATGTTTGGAAATGAATGAATGGATGAATTAAATTATTTTTCGCACCCCACATTCCACCCAAAATAGGAGTACCGTACTGTGGGTGATCTCGCATTGCATGAAATGTGCAATTAGAAAGAAGCCACTCAATCACGGCATCTTTTTCTCTTTGGTGTATCCAACTGTCAAGATCTCGAGTGAGAAATACATTCACACTTGGATCAATCATTGGAAGAAATCTCCACAACATACCATACAGAGTACCGGACACGTTGCCTGAAATGGGTCTGATTAATTTAAATGAATATTTTACACCTAAGAAATAGTAAAATGCACATAGATTTAAAATATTTCAAACTCTAAATTTTCCATTCCGCATGAAAAATAAAATCTATTGATTGCTTTAAATCTACAGTATGTCCAAATTATTTGTATTAAAGTATCGAAATCATGCATGCCAAATCCAAGCCTCTGGGTTTACTCTGTCTCCAATATTATTACAGACAACCATGTTATCGTAAATATGTTATGTTAGGGAAAATATTTTGGAATAGGGGTACATCCGCGTAGCCAAGGGGGGTGCACGTGCACCGAAGAACTATATTTACTATGGCTATAAAAATGTAATAAATCTAAAATATTTTAGCACTACGTGCGAATATCATGCATTTTACTTTGATTTTGACCTAAAATGACATTTTACTTCTACGCGTGAAAATACAATTGTAATAAATAAGCAAATTACATTACATTTGTACTAAATATTATAAATACATATTGAAATTTTAGCTTTCCTAAGACATGGATTTCTGTATAGAATTTTGCTGCATGTGCATCCCTCAGATTTTATTCCTGGCTACGCGCATATAAAGCTGTGATCGTTAGGATGCGGAAACAGATTACACGAGGTCCAACGTTAAGTTTCTGGTAAAATAATCTCTTGTTTCCGAATGCCGTGCGAGAAATTCAATTTGACCCCCCTGGCTACGCCAATTTATTATCATATACTCCATACAAAACTTAAGAATCATGCAATCGCAAATCATATTGAATCTCCGAGCCCTCGATTTTATTTTCGATTATATATGAAACCTTGTTTCGACCGTATTACATTACCGACGTTAGACATTTCATATACCAAAATGATTGTTGATTCACCCTCTTTCGAATGATATTAATCGCATTTCATAATTCCTATTAGTTCATGAGATATTCCACTTTGAAAAGTTGGCGCGACTAAATCAACATCCGGTATGTTAAAATTTCACCTGAGTATTGAAATCGGGAAAACCTGAAAAATAAATATAATACACTACAGCTAACCGATTTTACACCTCGAGCTGGCCGACTTTACATCAACCCTTTGTTTTAAAGGCATGTGAAATCTAAAGTCACGTAACTATAATGTACATTCCTTATTAATGTGCAAGACATCTCTTATTTCACATTCACAGCTTGTTGCACCTTATGCTGCAAATAATTTTTTATCCCAAAAACATCATATTTACACTGTGTTTAATGCAATGAATTAAATACATAATTGCATGAATGGAAAAAATATATTCTCTTTTACACTTCCACAATATTTCATATTGTAAGTAAAATATGTGTTACTAAATTATTACATAATAGAAAATGTGCAAACAATTAGAGAATTGCTTACTCATTATGAGACCTACTATACAAATATTTAGGAAAAGTTGGACAACCCCTAAACACTTAATGCACAGTGTTAAATATTATATTGTAAGGCATTGTGACTGTAAATGAATTTTTGAAAGCAATGATAGGAAATAGCTAAATAAATAGCTGACTATTTATTAGACATATCAAAATGACATATCAAATCGTTACTCCAACTTTGGTACAACAAATACATAATTATAATATTATATTAATAATATAAAGTTAAATCCTTTTACTTCGTAGTCAACTTTCGTTTAAATACTTATTGTATACAATATTACAGGTTATATTTTAAAGTACATCTATAGCTAATAAACAATTATTATGGTTTATATACTTCGTAAATATTACAATTTATAATTATAATGTACAAGGTATTTCTATTAACAAATAAAGAATTGTTAATGAATCATTGTCGAACTAACTAAACTCTCCTAATTCCATCTTTTTCGGTTTCTTTGTCTTTTTCTCACTTAGGTAATTTAGTTTGCAGCGTTTTTCCCCGGAGAAATTAAGCACATTTTTACAACATCCACAGAACGAATTGGTTTTTAAAAAATAATTTACCACTCATTGTCATGTACACGCTGGCACACGACTGTTGTAATTGTTAGGGACATTCAATTCTCCAAGTAAAAAACATGAGAAGATTTTCACTCACAAAATGGTATCAGTAACATAATTTGATGGATAACTTTTTGAACTTCATAAAATTTATGGCATTAACTTTCTTCAGAATTATTGGAAGTTTGACATAAAGCTACAACATTTGTATTTTCTCCACGGAGTCTCTTAGGTTGAACTTCGTTTAAAGAATTCGGTGGCGACAATTTTTTCTTCCGCACTAACTCTAGGTTTCCGTTCCATTTGCATTATTGATTCTTATAAAATTTGATCAGATAATAAATGCGTAAAATAGAGTTTCTGAATAAAATGTCTTCAATTTGAGTAAGACGATGAAGGAGATCATGACGTATGAAAATATTCCGTTTTCACAATATGGAGTGGTCGAATGAAATTTAATCTTGAGTAAGTTCAGTAAATCGGTTTATGGATGAATTCAATGTGCTTAATTATAGGTTTTTATAATACTCAAAAGATTGATTTCATTTGCCTTGCCCTGTTCTTCTTTTTGTTTCGCTTCTTTTTTTCAATACGGTATTTTACACCACATGACTCATGTTTACGGGCTGAAGATTGAGTTGTTTTTGTTTGTTTCAAAGTGTGTTGATTTTCGTTAAAGTAAACGATAAAAACAGGCAAATCTTTTTCTTCTGTAATATTCTGAATTTGATCAGTTTCCATTTCTATCGAATCATCCTGTGATACTTCCATACCTGAATCTATGAGTTCTTGTCTCACAACTGCGATTATCTCCTGAAATATGAAACAATTGCATTTTCATGGCTGTTTTTAATAATTTTGATATGAAATATTTTGCTTTAATTCACCTCTAATAATATTTTGCTTTAATTCACCTCTAATAATATTTTGCTTTAATTCACCTCTAATAATATTTTGCTTTAATTCACCTCTAATAATATTTTGCCTATTCTCTGGACTTTGTCTGTTTTGGTTGGTGGACAGGGCCGTAACTAGGATTTGTGTCTGGGGAGTGCTAGATATAACGCGAGGTTTTAATAAAATTATAATAGTTAAAATTTTGTATTACCTATAGTAAAATCCTTTTTATTGAATTGGTTATTTCATTCTTACTATTACATTGTGGTAACTATATTAATGCAATTCTATGGTTTTTCTTCTAAACAGAGTCGGTAAATACTTGTTCAATATTACACTGAATTTCTCGATGAATCTGGGGGGTGCTTAAGCACCCTCAGCACTCTTAGTGGTTACGGCCCTGTTGGTGGAATATTGAAATTGGTGCTATTTTTACATGCTCTTTCGTTGGGCGCAGTTAGTATTTCAAAATATTTAATTTGTCTTGGTAAAAATTTTTTTTTTAAATTTGAAACATTTTTTGAAGTACTAAAATTTTGTAAAACAATTGGGTTATTTTGCATGTGCTGCGTATAGGTTAGATTGCTGTATTTTGGCCAGTTTTGAAGGGAAAAAAATTCTCTTAGCTCAAGATAAATATTTCTCACCATTTTATTGCATGTAATATTTAAAGCTGTTTCTTAGGCACCAACCCATTTAATTTTTTATACACATTTAATTTTATTACACCGTGTTCGATTACAGCTAAGATACAAACCCACGAGCAGGAAAGTATCAATGATTTAGGAAATGAGGTTGGCTAAGTGCTGGGCGGCATTGCATTGAAAATGCAATTAAAAGACTCAAATAAAAGATGGTAGGTTAAAAATTAAATGAGCACATGAATTGTTGGAACCGAATCATGTTTGTTAGTTAATCGTTTAGTTTTGCGTAATGCATTATCACAGAACGACCAGATTCAATTCAATGTATATAGCTCATGCGCGTAGCCAGGGGGGGTGCACAGGGTGCATGTGCACCCCCCAGAATGCGTAGAATATATAAAAAACAAGGTTTTTTGGCCTAAAAAGTTCAAAAAATTGGAAAAACTTTGCGCTACGCGCGAATGTGCCTATTTTTAAGTTGGTTTTGACCTATTCGACTCCATTGCAACTCTATTGTGGACAAACATTCGAATTTTCCCCTTCCAAAAATCAATTTTGTCCTGCTGTGCACCCCCCAACTTATACTCCTGGCTACGCGCCTTATTATAGCTGACAATAATTATACAAATAATTTATTAAAAACATGTTTTGAAAATGATAATAATATCATATTAAAAAAATTAATACATTAAATTATAGACCAATTACAGAAAAGGTAATACAATAAGAGAAGTATTTTTAAGGGTAAGTCAAGCAATTCATTAGAAAGGCAAACATTTCATGTCTTTAAATTATTGAAGAATAATCCCATATTCCCGTACAATATTATAACATAGAATTACTAACACACTAAATCATACAGGCGAAAGAACTGTGTTAATTTCTTTGTCTATGGATTATATAACGTGTAATAATATGACTATGACGAAAGTCAAATTACAACGGTAGTGTTGTAATTTGGTACCCAAGTACTGTAAGTTGGGTACCCATTTAATAAAGCTGTTAATGATATGATGATATGGCCTTTTTTGTACGAATTAAATTATTTCTCTTAACTGGAGAATAGAATCAAAATTTTGGCTTCATATTATTGTGGCTATATAATTATTCTTTCATAGTATAGTTTTTTTTTGAAAAACTGTAAACTGCAGACATGTGATTCTTCAAAGCAACGCAAATTTAAAAAAAAAACATTTAAAAAAAATAAAAGCACATTATTAAAGAGCAATTATATATCTACAATATTATTAAGACGGAGTTTTTATTTTATTCTCCAGTTAAGACAAATCACTGACTAAAAAAATTATTTGCCAAAACGACAAACAATTTTTTTATTTTTTTTATTTGAAACTTTTTTTGAAGTGCTAAACTTTCGCATTGGAATTTTTAATAAATTTCAGCGTGTAGCCCAACTATTTGTGCATTTTATAAAAATAGTCCCGTCCAATTTGGTTGAGAAATTAAAATGTTGTTTCCCTAGTGAAAACTATCAAAAGTACCCAAACCCGTAACTACAGAATACTATTATTGAAATATTATTTTAATAATATTATTTTTCTGTTGCTTAGGCTAATAGTCCCTACAAGTGCATTATGAGTCTACCCTGTCTGGCATTCATTTTTTATTAATTTACTGGCAGGCATGTAGCCAGGACTATAAATTGGGGTGTGCAAAACAGGGTTGTTTATACACAATTGATTTCTGGTAGGGCGAAATTGGAGTATGAATCCATAACAACACGTTGTAATGGAGTTGATTCGGTGAAAAAAGAATTAAAATCATCAAATTCTAGCGTAGCGCGAAATTTTTTCCGATCTTTTCAACTTTCTGGGCAAAGTTATTTACTTTTTTAGATAATCTTATGATTCTGGGGGGGGGGGGTGGACGGCCACCCCCTTGGCTACGCGCCTGTCTACTGGTGTACTTTGAATCGGCTCTATTATTATTGGATAATAAAATATTAAAAACCGCAATACCTGTAATTCGTTGTAGTGCTGAACAAATTCCCTCACTTCTTGGTTGTGCAATAGCTCCGCTTCTTCGTTCATTAAATTGCAGCTTAAGCGGATGTTTTCCCAATCTGTCGCCAAACTTTCAGCTACTTTTTCCATTGCACTTAATTGTGACAGGTGGTTAGATGTATTTTTTATCAGTTCTTCAATGTCCTTGTTCATTGCAGAAATTTTTTCCATAGTGTGAAATGCCATGATTTTTGTTAGGGAGATTAAATATATATCTATAAAAAACAAACGAGTACATAGTCATTTATTGACAATTAAATTAATTAAAATTAACATTTATTTGTGTCATATCCAAATTAATGTCGTACTAATTTATTGCTTTCAGATAAAACTTACCAAGTACGTTGCCTTGCTAGCCAGGAATCTTGAATGGAACTGGAACACTGTAAAAACTGGATCACACTTTTAAAGTCAGTTGAAAATTAAAACATTAAAATCACCAATATCTTTAAAGTTCAATTAATTTTACTGCAATACAAAATCGACAGTAATAACAATATTTTGCGTTTTTACATAGTACATTACAGTAGTACTTAAAAAACTATGAAACGTAACGTGATATTCACTGTAACGTTTTGGTCTACATTATAATAATATTATCGCAAAGTGCATGTACCTATATTATCACTCAATTAGGCGTCACGGTTCACTGCACAAACACAATAACCCTTTCCTACAATAGTTAGATCGAATCAGAGATAAGAATCCATTGTCTCTACTCTTTCTTATCTCTACATTTTATCTACCTACGTAGTGCAAAACATAATTTGTAAATAAACTCCCTCAATATAAATATTCGGTGAACTTTGTTTATTGTGAGTTGAACAAAGACTGTGAATTGTAAAATGTTGGTCTATATACCGCGAAACAATATTATTGTACTTCTGCAATTCGTACTTCATTTGATCCCGGGAATGTCTTACACTCACTTCTGTTGTTTGTTGACCTATACCTCCGCATTTACTGTTTACACGTAAAAGATTATTGACATAACATCCTAACCTATTTTGTTATTCAATAATTACACAAGTTGCAGCGAAACGAAATCTGAAATTTCATTTATCGGGCCAAATTTTGTAAGAATCAATCATGCCAATGGAACGGAAACCTAGAGTTAGGCGGAAGAAAAAATTGTCGCCACCTAATTCTTTAAACGAAGTTCAACCTAAGAGACTCCGTGGAGAAAATACAAATGTTGTAGCTTTATGTCAAACTTCCAATAATCCTGAAGAAAGTTAGTTCCATTTTAATGTAATATTACACATCATTAATATCATACCATACCAGATATTTTGAATAATAATCAATAATGCAGAATGCTGCAATATAGAAATATGTACAATATATTATATCCAACTAATTTAAAACATCAATTCTTGGCAGGTTTATTTTCCTTATTTCCACCAAACTGTACCATTTGTGATGACAAAATATGTTACGGTTACTCAATAATCCTAAAACTACCTTGTGGACATGGATTTGGAGAGATTTGCATCGATGCTTGGATATTATTGCATACACGCTGTCCTTCCTGCTATTCAAAAGTGGACCACTTCGAATTTTTTGGCCGAGTAGAACGAAGTACTACAACGGAAAAGTCGCTTTACAATAAAGCAATTTTTAATGCTAATGTCAAAATTGGAATTACTGGAGTTTTGGCCGGAGGTTTTGTTGCAGGTATTTAAAATTATAAATTGACAATCAGTCAATTATTTGATATCATCTTGAGAATGGAAATAACACATAATATATAATCTAGGAATAATATTGCCTGTTATTCCTAATTCTTATGATATATTTTTGATATGATATGTTGTAATATTAAGGAGCTGAAGCTGCATCAGATGTCCTTTCAAAAGCTGGATTTATTGTATCAGAAATGATTACGGAAGGTACTTCTATGAGCATTCGAAAAAATTTGACTGATAAGACTTTCCCCCGCCGACCAATCGAAGAAAATGAAAAGGCTGAAATTAAAAACAATGTTGCGAAAGCAAAATTATTGGCAGGAGCCACTGCAGCTGTGACTGGCGCTGTTTGTAAGTATCGTTCATCAACACAAGTCATTTTTACATACATTTTCATTGTTTGATTGGGTTTTTATTTCTATTTATACGAACATCAGATGAGTTTTACAAATATGATTATATGTATGAGGGACTTCACACATTCTAGATAATATTGTTGATTTCTTTATAGCTCATTTAGTTGGAACTGGAATTTGGGCTATGGGTAGTCTTTTAGCTCCCGCCATAGTATCAGGGTCCAAAAAAGTTCTCACCTCTACATTTAATATGGACGCAGAAAGGGCAGGTATTGCTGTGGAGGGAGCCATGGAGATTACAAAAGGAGTTTTACTCTCTGCTGGAAAAGTTATTAGAGGTCTGGAACACGCGAGTACTACCATTGTATCCAGTGCCGCCAGTAACGCTGCTCGAGTATATGAATTAAAGTGAGCTTGGAACATTTGAAATTCTACGATCATAAATATTTTATTTTGTGACTTTATTTTTTAACGTCAGTATACATGTGTCATCTTTGCAGCCGGGGAATTGAGTCAGGTGAATTGGAATCAGATGTTGGAGAAATTGCTAAACATGTAGTGGAAACAGCCTGGAACATCAGAGCACTTCCTCCCAAGTCATTGGCTACTGTTTCGCGAACTACACAACCGCCGTACGAACCCACAACCTCTCTGGTCAGATATCAAGGAAACTTTAATTATCCAATGTAACTAGTGAAGCCATTTACACAATATGAAATGGTTTCTTTAGTTATATTGATTAATACCTTTAATTTCATTCGTGCATGATATATCTAATCGCTATCTTTACTTTAATTTAGCGCAAAATGCTTTTATGTAAAAAATGTGCTGTATATTTTGGTAAAATATACCAATAGAATCAATGCTCAATGAAACGGTATTTTCTCTATTAAGGTTAGGTCATAGCCAACATATTAATAAATCTTTCAGCCAAGTTTAAATGAAAACGCCTGTATTTTTACGATAGATGAATGAATTTTCATCCAAATAAAATGATACATTTTATTTAAACCTGGCTGAAGGATTTGCTTATAATTTGGTTATGAAATTACATATTAAGGGGGGATTGGAGATTGACCGTTACTTTTTCCAGAAAAGCAATAACAAATCAAATATCTCTTAGCCGGAAAGTTTTTAAGAAAAACAAATTCCTTGGATCTGTGAAGTCAATGTTGCTCTACAATAATGTACTTTCAAATTTTAAAAAAAGTGTCAAATACAGAAGAAAAGTAGACTTTTAAATTTTCAAAGTCTACTTTTCTTCTGTATTTGACACTTTTTTTAAAATTTGAAAGTACATTATTGTAGGGCAACATTGACTTCACAGGTCCAAGGATTTTGTTTTTCTTAACATGTTTCCGGCTAAGAGATATTGGATTTTGTAAAAAACGAAATTATTTATCAAAAAGCAATAGTTATGTGTACTTTCAAGTACCCGAAACCTATGTGAAAATGTGAAGGTAGCCGAGTCAACAAACTATTTGTGTTATATGAAAATAGTGAGACGCATGTTTCTCATGATAGTAATTACCTAATTAGCAATGATTTATGTATCGGTGGATTCCAATAGTTTATGAATTTCAAAGAAAATGAGAAAAAATTTAAATTTTAAAAATAATATCTGCTAACGAACTACTCAGGGCCGTACAAAGAATTTGGGTTGGAGTGTAGGAAATGGGGTCGCGGGATTTAGTACTTTTTTTGAGTTGCAACATTTGATTTAGAATATTTTTAGGTTTGCAACATTTTAATTGACTTGATTACGAATCGTAATGTCGCATCCCAGAAAATATCTACATAATTCCCATTTCGTAATTTACGAAATGGGAATAGATATTTTCTGGGATGCAACATTTGACATAGAATATTTTCTGGGATGAAATATTGGATATAGAATGATTTACGCTTATCATTAAACTGCAAGTCATTCTCGTCTCAATTAACTCAAGTGTCAAGTCAAGATAATAGTAATTGCAAAGAATTGTATATATTTTGTATAGTGTATTTTCTCGGGATGCAATATCTAATTCCCATTTCGTAAAATATTTTAAGTCC
>JAQFYB010006930.1:0-11483 GCA_034694085.1 Pogonognathellus longicornis
TTTAAATTAAAGCTGCAGTATCTAGGAGTAGCACTGTTTAATTTCAGAAAAATCCACTAAGGGGAAGACACTTTTAATATTTATTAGTTAGCCGACATCTTTCAAAATTGAACAAAGAAGTAGGATATTTTTTATTTTGGATTTAGGGTGAACCAAACTACTTTTAAATTTAAGCGGCAGTACTCAGGAGTAGCACTATTTAATTTCAGAAAAATCGGCTAGGGGGAAGACACTTTTAAACTTTATTATTTATTTAACATATTTTAAAATTGAACAAAGAATTTGAATATCTTTATTTTTGATTTAGGTTGAATCCAACCACTTTTGAATTGACGCGGGAGGTCTTAGGAGTAACCTCACCTAATTTCAGAAAAATCCACAAGGGGGATGATACTTTTACCATTTAAAAAATTAGTCGGCATCTTAGTTCAGAAAACAGTTTAAAGTGTTTATGAAAAATATTATTTAATTGGTTTTTGCTTCACTTTAAATGTGAATGTATTTTCTCGATTTGTGTGGCATTGGCGTTGTTTGATTCAATTTTGACTGGGTTGTGTGCCAATGACCTATTTGCATTAATTTGCATTAGCTTCATTTGTGTAAATTTTGAATGATTTGTTTGACATTAGCTTCATTTTTATAAATTTTGAATGATTTGTTTGGCATTAGTTTTTGTTCTGATTTTTGTGAAATTAGTCTCAATTAAATCAATCTTGCCTGATTTTCGTTGCACTAGCTTCATTTTAAACTATTTTGATTAATTTGACTTGCGTTGGTTGATTTGTATCAATTTTACCCGATGAATAATTTGAATCTATTTTGCCTGATTTGCGTTGCATTAGCTTCATTTGAATCTTTTTTGTCTGATTTGTGTAGCTTTAGCATGGTTGGAATCTATTTTGCCTGATTTGTGTGGAATTAGCTTCCTTTGAATTTTTTGCCTGATTGATGTGGCTGTAGCTTCATTTAAAACTATTTTGCCTGATTTGTGTGCAATTAGCTTCCTTTGAATTTTTTGCCTGATTGATGGGGCTGTAGCTTCATTTAAAACTATTTTGCCTGATTTGTGTGGAATTAGCTTCCTTTGAATTTTTTGCCTGATTGATCTGGCCTTAGCTTCATTTAAAACTATTTTGCCTGATTTGTGTGGCTTTAGCTTCATTTGAAACTATTTTGCCTGATTTGTGTGGCTTTAGCTTCATTTGAAACTATTTTGCCTGATTTGTGGGGCTTTAGCTTCATTTGAATCTACGCCCTTGAATACAGGTGTTCCAACTTAACGAAATATTCGGAAACTGTTTGAATTAAAGGCACTACGATAGCCAAATGTGTTGCATACAGAATTGTACAATTGACATAAAATTAATAAATTAAATTAATGCATCTTCTTTACAACACGACTTAAATGAAAAGTAAACAAATCCCTAATACATAGGAAAGGCTGCATTTATTGCAACTTTTTAGAAAAAATGCAGTTGAGGTGAAACGTATGTAAACACAATTAGTGTCAAATAACACATCATATATATTATGTGTCATGTACATGCAAAACATATGTGTGGTTTAAACATTCGTCACATTTCAATTAATAATATTCTTAAATAATATTTTATCCTATTCAATAAGTCAATTACAATTACAGAAATATCATTCAACAAATATTTTATTTGCACTTATAGAATTGGTGTACTGAACATTAATGACCGACAGCATTGAATAAATGTGAATGCCAGAAACAAAACTCTAATCACATTTGTACCCGAGTTTTGTACGCGAATTTTCGTGTTTTCTAGTTGTCCTTATAACTATGAAGTTATCATTGTAAATTGTAGCATGGAAATGCAATTTCAATATCAGAGCCCTTGTAAAAGAACAAATAATATCAAATTCTGTGCTACTTAACAATTTTTCTCATTTTAAATTAATATGAAATTTGACAAAAGAATATATAATTATTTGTTTTATTTTTTGACCCATTTTTACTTTTTCCATGAAATTCCCAGTATTTTGTGTGACACGGATGGTGTTTTAGCGGAGTTTGCCCAAAAAGAAAATCAGTGTCATGTCAATTTTATAATTTACACGAACAATGTTATAGATTGGCATGAACAGCCATTATTGGAGACCCTTTGGAAAATAGAAACTCCATTTACTTTCACGAGGCTGGACATTCTGGAAGCGAAATTCGCAAAACCTTTACAAAAATACTGTAGTAATGAGAATTTCTTTTACGATGCGACTTGTTTTAAAAAAAATATTTCTGGCATTCAAAATTTAAATTGTAGTCCCAAATTACACAATCATTATTTCGATTTTCTGACCAAAGAATGCTCTGAATCTCGAGCTTCGTTATTGAAAAATCAAATTTCATCTCCTCGATTAAACTCTCGCTTCACCTGCATTGCTCACATTTTGGTGAACTTCAATCTATCCAGCAAAGTTGAATTGTTTTTCAGCGACTACATCATCAGGACTTTAGTATACTCCAACGCCTCTTTATTGGACCAAAAATTACGTACCGAAAATAATTATTACAATCATGCTCAGCATACCACGATTCACATTCTGTTAAAAATTAGAAATGAAGAAAATATCACGACTACATTGTCGAATTTTTTGCAGCAGATAAATATTTTGAATGAAAACATGGCACGAGCGTTATTTACATTATTGTCGCCGTGGGAGTTGATTCATTTCATTCATATTAATAAATATTGTTCTAATCCGATGTATTTGCTCAGTCAAAAAGAAGAATTTTTTACACTCAAGAAACTAATTATGAATACAATTGGCCCAGCGAAAGCAATACAATTTCGCAATCTTGCTTTCAGAAATATAATTGAAAATCAATTTCAACTGGCGACAAGCGATGGCATGAATAAATATTGCTATAATTCTTACGATAATCTTACGTTTAGAAATATTATTTTCAACAAAGATCCACCCAACAGTTTTGTAGTGACACACTCCATTGTTTTTCAAAATCGTGTAAACGAAACAATAGCAGATTGCATTATGCCTCCACAAAATACATTTCAATTTTTTCCTATTAGCATGAAAACTGGGTACAACTACAAAGTTTTGCGAATATATTTTGAGAATATGAACATTTTGAAAGATATTAGTTATTTGATTGCAATTCCAACAAAATCGGTTTCTTGGAATTTTATTTCTTGTGTTTCATTGAATGGAGACAATGCTTCTTTTCAAGCATACGCCCATTCATTTGAATTGTCCTTATGGATTTCAATTGCTCTGTCATGTGTTGCTGTTTGTGCGATTTTAAATATTGGACTCCTTTTGAATCACGGAACTCGCATTGCTCCCTTCATTTTAATCGAGTTTGCTTATCTACTTGAAATCAGCTACCCCCTTCCTAAAAACTTAAAAAATCTTTTTTGGATCAGAATAATTCTAACTGCGTTTTTACTAATGGGCATCATTGTTTCAAATTGCTACAAGAGTATTTCAATTGCGGACCTCACAAGCGAAAGAGAATATCGAAAAATAAGTTCCCTGCAAGATTTGGCGGATTTCAAAATTAAATCTACTGGTCCAATTCATCCTGAAGCAATCAAGTTGGGAAACACTTTGGAACACATAAAAGAAGTGGCTGTGGCGCATTACTACTGCTACCAAAAATATTCCAAATTCCATTCTATTTATAATTACTCAATATTCCACGAATTTAGTTTCTCAGGAAATTGCTCGGCGATTCCAAAATTATTTGTTTCGAATGAATACAAACATGGGTATGGAAACGAGACACAGACAACTATTCAGAAGGCATTTGATGTTTGTGATTCCCTAACAAATTGCAAAGATGTTTATCCGTTTTACTTCGCGTTTTTACATGAAAAAATCGAAAGGAATAATGAAGACGAACGTTTAATTGTGAATAGTAATCACGGGTTTCCTGCTGGACACCCAAATGTCTCTCCTCAAAAATGGATTGCAAAATGTTCCAATTCTTCATTCATATACGAAAGCAGTCAAATGAATTCGTTTTTTAATGAATCACAATGGATTGATAATGACAACGGAGAACCTATAATCGCGAAACGGAAATTATATTTTGGTAAACCAGAACAAAAATTATTAACAACAACATACGGGATTCACATATATTTTGATTGGGGTTTCAAGATGTTAATGAACTATTATCAGAAACGTATGTTTAGTGTGATACAATCCGGAATTTATGCAGAATGGGAGTATTTCTCAACAAGAAAAAATTTCACCATGTGCAAAAGATGTATGGAGAATATTCCAAGAGCTTTGAGTATGTTCAATTCGAATATAGTAACAATTTTTTATATATTAATGATAGGATCAATCATATCGTTGGTCACCCTCCTGGCAGAAACAAGTATTTCCACTTTTAAATTGAGGTATCATAGAAATTGTAAGTGGGTGAAAATGGCGATTGTAACAAAGTCATACGATCTTAATAAAGCATTTTAATTTGATGTGTACTTTTCGAAACTTGACTAGTATTTTTCAAATAATGTGCTAAAGAACATTAGCAATATACCTATTAAAATATATTTTCTGCTGATTTATTACAAAAATGTGTTTGATATGAACATTGAAATTGATGTACGATTTCCTTAAAAATAAATATTATCTGTAATTCAAGGAACAAGGATAAGAAGCAACGAAATTCCCAAGAGGTCAGGTATACTTTGAACATATGTTAGTGCATATACAATTTATCAATTCACAACATTCGAGCGCATGGTTTGTTATTAGAAATTTGCCCCGGGAAACTCACAAATGTTCTCATTTTAATGACTAATTCGTCAAGAAAGAAATACTGAATCATAATCTATTTTATCCTTAAGTAAATAATAAGTAAATAATATTAAAATACACTGCAATATGCATGTTAATTAAAATACATTTTTTACAACACATTTTAATTAAATACGTATTTAAAATACTTATTTAAAAACCATTTTAGTTCCGCTACAAATATATTTGAAGTGATTTAAAACACATTGAACCACATGTATGAGAATGTGTGACAAATATAAATACAGAATTCAAAATATTTTAGTTTCAATTGAAGGTTTTTATTGAGAGATGAGTAGTTCATATTTTAAAGCGAAGTTAAAATAAGTATTTTGTAGTTCTTTTCGGTATTTGTACAAGAAGATACATTTACATTTAAGAAAATACATAATTAATGTTTTTATACTAGTTGTGTCACTTCTGCAGTTTTCATTTTTTGGAAAAACTAAAGCCATATTATGAAAGAGCAACAATCTAGCTTCAAAATTTAGCAGTCCGAATTTTGAATTCATTCTCCAATCCGGAAAAATCATAAATCATCTGAAACACTCGCATTGAAATCAGTTCGAAAAATTTGCCAGAAAGTGAAAACAAAATCCGGATTTTCCTACAATCCCAACAAGAAGTTATTTTGTCTTACAAATGCAAAAAATATATTAAACATTTTTTTGCTCTTAGTTCAATTTTCATGTAATCTCCACTGATTTTCAACTATTTGCGCAAACGGCGACATTTTTTCGTGCAACGCATTTGAAACTTTTTATATCAAAAGCAATTGAGTTGAAACTTATGTAAACACAAATATTGCCAAATATTACATCGTAAAATATGTAATAAATAAATACAATATTATATTAGACTATTTAAACCTTCGATATTGTTAAAAGAATCAATACTTCTGCTTCTAGAAGTCACTTTTAAAAGAAAAAGCATTTATTTGACAAGCATTTGATAAATTGACTATCTTCTTTTAAAATGACCTCTAGAAGTAGAAGTCGCTGGTGGAAAAACCTCGGTATCCTGGTATCTAGGATACCGGGAAATTTTCGCCGAAGCCGAAAATTTATTTTTGGATATGAAAATTTTTGGAAAAAACGTGAAGGAAAATGTGAAATAGGAAATTTTGAGGGAAGTAGAAATCGGGAAATAAAATGTAAACGGGAAGAAAAATTGAAAATAAACTAAAATCCCTAAGTGTGTTTTGGAAATTTATAGGGAAGTAGACATCGGGAAATAAAGTGTAATGGGGTAGAGAAATTTGTCTTCCCGATTTAATTTTAATTACAAGTTCCCAATAATAGGAAACTTGTAATTAAAGTACAATCGGAAAGTACAATCGGGAAATCGTAAGTACAGTAAAATCAACAAGAAAAATTTGCAAAATCAAAAAAAAAATGTTATATTTGCCGTAGAAATGCAAAAAATTTCGCGCTACGCGCGATATTCTAACAATTTACACTGATGTTGACCTAAATGTGCGCAAATTTGAGCATAATTTGTCAAAAAATTTCGCGCTACGCGCAATATTCTAACAAATTATGCTGAATTTTGTTTCAATTTCCGTTGATTTTGACTTAATTTAACAAAAAATTGCCAACTTTTTTCGCGCTGCGCGCGAAAAATTAACGTATATAACACACGTTTGCTCAAGCTCCTCCCAAATGTGTGACCTGGATACGCCCCTGGTAAGCATTATTTTAGGCATGAGGACAGTATAATTTACCCTTTGGCTAACTATACTGTGCCTGGCGTACTATTACGTGTACTACGGTAATACTTCTACATGAAGTCTATTTCGCAGTTTTTTTGCCTATTTTAGGTCTTACGTTTTGTAAACCAAAAATCGGGAAATTTTTCAAATTTTTCGGGAAATTTTTTATAGCATCTCTAGGATACCGGGAAGAAAAAGTTTTTTCCACCAGCGGTAGAAGTATTTATTCTTTTAATATTATGCAATGATCAAAAGCAATAGAAATTGCAAAACAATTTGTCCCAAGTGTGCGCAAATAAAGTCAAAATTAATGAAAATTGCAACAAAATTGCGCGGAGTGGTCAATTTATTGCAGATATTTTGCATTTTTTTATTCCAAAAGTAACCCTTTTTTTGGATTTTGGGAGAATTCTGATTTGATCTAGTGTAAAAAAGTTAAATAATTTGGACAGGGGTTCAGTCCTATATGACACCCCTAAATGTGCCACTGACCCAGAACGCAACCTTATATAATATATGCTTACCATTTTCGGATGGCCTGCAAGAGTAAATGGAAAGCTACCTCCTATAGGTCACTTAAAACTTATGAACGCCTACCTTCACCTGTTATTTTAGGGAAAAAAATACAAATAATTGCAATTTGGAATCCCACTATTTTAATTATTGAATTTTTGTTTTATCTAGTCTACCAACGTTGTATTGAAAATCTTTGTTATAAAACAAAGCTAAATAATTAAGCTTCTCTTTACGGCACTGAGGGCCGGTCCTAAACCTAGGCAACCCGGGCGACCGCCCGGGGCCTCGCGCTTAAGGGAGCCCTGCGCTCAAATACTTCCAGCAGGGGGTACTAAGGTCACCGTTAATAGTATCGCAGGGTGTGGCTGGATATTGTAAGTGTTATATAAATTTCACAAGTTCTTAACAATTTAATGCTAGTATCACCCAATTTTGCAATATGCCAAAATATTTCTGAGTAAATTGCATTATAACTGGCGCAAATTCTAAGGCCGGCACTGACGGCACTATAGCAACAGGTAATATCAGAATAAATTTACTGATTTTAGTACAAGCACTCAAATGACTCAAATGAATTTAACATGTAGGTTTGATTTTGACAACCTATTTTAATCGATGTTTTATGTCCTTTGAAAACAATTGTAGAAAAATGGGTTCTCCACCCATTAAGTTAAAATGCATTTTACAAATATATTTTGGATTCATGCGCCAGACTGAATTATGAATTACGATAAATATCAATCGAAAAAGAGATTTCAGCGGTTATTTTCATATATATATATATACAGGCGCGTAGCCAGGATTAACACCTGGGGGGGGGTGGACAGCAAAAAGTTCTATTCAGAAATCCATTTGTTGGGAAAGCCAAAATCTCAATACCAAGTGCAAATGAGTCTATAATCACACGTAAAAATAAGTATTTGAGTGAATTTACAAAAACCAAAATAAAATACATGACATTCGTCAAGGGGGTGCACGTGCACCCTGTGCACCCCCCTTGGCTACGCGCAGGGCCGTAACTAGGATTGCCATATGGGGGGTGCTTGATATAAGACGAGGTTTTTATAAAATTACAATAGTTAAAATTTTGTATTACAGTAAAATCCTTTTTATTAAAGTGGCTATTTAATTCTTGCAATAGATTGCGGGTACTATATTAATACAAATCTATGGTTTTTCTTTAAAACAAACTCGGTAAGTACTTCTTCTCTCAGTGCCGTAACAAGTCTGCCTTGGCCCTGAGGAACAGAAGGTACTATTCCCATGGCCGTATTTGTAGGTATTACGTTGGCAGGGACAAACTAGCAGAATAATGCAGAAAAGTATCCATTATCGCGCGAAAAATTTGAGCTATTTTAGGCCGAAATCAATTTACAATGCATTAAATTTTCGAGTAGCGCGAACATTTTTGCGATTTTATGCACTTTTTTGGTAAAATAACGTATACACTGCAAACACATCAACTTGAGAATAGGTGCTTCACTAATTAATTTATGCGACTAAACTTTGATGATGATTGGATCAATATTTTTTGGAACATTCATGGTGGTGATCCAGATCGTTTCCCAGAACGAACTTCTAAAATCTTTATTGATTTCATGAGAATCAGAATCAACATAGCGTATACAATGATATCTTATACCCTGAGTTATTTACGTTCACAAACTGTCAGCTTTAAAAAGGCCGTGGTTAAATAATATCTGTATCAATTTCATTAATTGAGGAAATGCCAATAATATCTAGTGTAAACCACAATAATCTGGGGGGTGCTTAAGCACCCGCAGCACCCTTAGTGGTTACGGGCCTGCCTGGCACACTATATCAAGTATTATCAATAAATTTACGGATTATACCAAAAGCACTCAAAAGACTCAAATAGATTTAAGCTTTAGGTTTGACCACTTTTTTAATCGATGTTTTATGTCCTTTGAAAACACTTCTCTACACCAATATTAGATGATGAACAATGTTACAAAATATGTTTTCGTCCTTTGTGTAACTAATATATATAATTAAATATATACAGCCTATACGGCATATAGTAAATGCAAATGTAGCAGTTGGCTGCATCTGAAATAAGCTAGAGACTAATTCAATACAGGTACTTCAACTAAACGAAATATTTGGAAATTGTTTGAATTCAAGGCACTACGCTAATTGTAGCTGGCAATACGTAAAAATAACAACATTATTTTTAACTTAATTAGAGTAAATATTCCAATATATGGGAAATGAGTTCGGGATAGCCAAATGTGTCGCTATACCGATTTGTACAATATAGGTACATAAAATTAATAAGTTAATGCATCGTCTTTACAACAAAACTTATTGTTAGATATTTACCAAGGAAAAGTAAACAAATACGTAATACATAGAAAATGCTGCATTTACAACTTTTTATACAAAATGCAAGTGAGGTTTTCCCAATATTTGTCGGTCGCATGGTAAATTTTAATTTGTGGCGTGAGTAGTCAACAAGTCACCGACCAAATTTACATCAGTAATTATTTCACCCACATTTAATTTTCAAAGTTAGGCAACTTATACATGACAATAGCAGTTGAAGTCTTCCTTCTCGATTGATATTGATCCCAATTCATAATTTTGTTCCGTTCATGATCTACGTTAGTTGTTCACATCAATATTCACTTTGATTTAAACGTTGTAAAGCAGCATTTTTATGAAGCTTCATTCCTGATCGCATTACATTACTAAACTTAGACAACCCATACAAAACATTTGTTGTTGAAATAACACCTTCCATTGATATTCATTTCCAAATCATAATTCAGTCAGGTTGGAGCGATATAAAATTTCAAAAACTTATTGCTAATTAGACAACACCATGTATGCAGCTTTGAATGCCAGAAAGCTTTTCAAACACACAACATAATTTAGATAGTTGTTCCCTGACCTCGGTGGCCGTTGTTGCTATGGATAGGAGCCACCGCACGTAGCCGCTTTTCGAGTAAAACCGGCATAAATAGATACATGGAATAATTACGAGAAAATCCTAGGGTAGAATAGGGTGAAAATTTTTACATATTCTTGAATGGGCAGGTCCCTGTGACAATATACAAAGAATGATAATTTTGCATATTTTTGCAACTTTGGCGTAAAAAGGTCAAATCAAGAAGAACTATATTTCTTTCGCTGATGATTTTATAAGGCGCCTCATCACCACCTTGGTAAGAATTGTAGTGCAGTATCCTGCCTCTACACTCAACTTGCCGCTCCTCTACACCGAACTGCTATGTGCACCAACGTCTTAATTGTTTCTGTGCATGTCGATTAGGCCCTACATATTTGTAAATTATTATTCATCATAAAACACAATCGAGTTGAAAAGTAAACACAAATATTGGAAAATAACAAAACTAAATAAATATATGTATTATCAATACAATGCATTTGTATAGCTTAGCACTCGTTCACATTTAAACAATACAATTCTAAAATTGTATTACTTTTCAGTAGTAATAAGAGGTAAAACTATTGTTAGGAAATACTATAAAATTCTTATTGTATTTGTACATTTAGAATTGGTGTAATTCAACATTAAAAACAAGCAAACAGAATAGGGATAACAATTAAACGAACATCCCATTGGTAAAAAATACATGTTATACATACAACATTTTAATTTGCTACTTTTGGCATGTTTCGTGGTTGTAATTGTAATCAGTTATCATTTTCCTACTATGCGTGTGTATATATACCTTTCTAAAATAACGTATGTGTGTTGTTTGTTGTACTACTTCGAAATTTATCTCGTTTTAAAGGAATATGAAAGAGAAAAGAAAGAGTACTCATTTATTTTATTTTATGATCAGCGTTTACATTTTTCAAGCAATTCCCATTATTTTCGGCAACACTAATAGTTTTTTAGTGGAACTTGAACACCAGGAAAAAGAGTGTCTTATCAATTTTATATTTTACAAGAACAATGCTGGAGACCAACATGAACCTCAGTTACTCGATACTCTTTGGAAAGTAACAATTCCATTTACCTTCACGAGACTGGACATTCTGGAAGCCAAATTTGCAAAACCTTTACAAAAATATTGTAGTGAAGATAATTTCTTTTACGATTCAACATGTTTAAAAGCGAACGCTTCTGACATTAAAAATTTGAATTGCAGTCCCAAATTACACAATCCTTATTTCGATTTTCTCACCAAAGAATGCTCTCAATATCGAGCTTTGTTACTGAAAAATCAAATTTCATCTCCTCGATTATATTCTCGTTTCATCTGCATTGCCCACATTTTGGTGAACTTCAATGCATCCAGCAAAGTTGAATTGTTTTTCAGTGACTACATCATCAGGACTTTAGTTTACTCCAGCGCGTCTTTATTTGACGAAAAAATACGTAACGAAAATAGTTATTACAATCATGCTCAGTATACCACGATTCACATTCTGTTAAAAACTAAAAATGAAGAAAATATCACGACTACAT